>JAJMFI010000561.1:0-58062 GCA_030574595.1 Ruyongia chambardii
AAAAAAAAAAAAAAAGCGCGAAAAACTGCGATATCTTTAAACTATGCCCTTCTGCACATCAATGGTGGTATTATATCTTATTATACAGAGAATTGTCTTCGTTTAGAAGTCGGTTTCGTTTCAATAGCTGTCTTTTTGATCAATATTTGTGGTTTTATCGCTATTTTCTTTTATGCTTGTCTTTTTAGGGGATAAAAATTACATGTTATTTCAGTGGTTGCCAGTGGATCTAAAGAAAATGAAATTTCATATCATGTGATTCTACTAGCATGATTGTATAACTGCTAAGATACTAAATAGCAGCTAAATCTAAAAGTAAATTTTATTTCCAAATATTTTGATCATCTTTCATAAAAGATTTTTAAAACTGCTCTAGTTAGAATATAATACATTAATTTGAGAAGTTTTAATCAGATCACATGACTACTCACGTGAAAAATATTATTGTCATATATTGATTATAACATCAATAATACTTTATGTCAATATTGTACAGAAGTACAGAAGGTAAGACATCTACTAGCTGCTAGGTTGTATAGTAATCAATTCTATATATGACGTAGTTCTTATGAAATTTTATGATATAATTGATAATTCTGATGAACTTTCCCTCCAACAAAAAAAAGAATAAGACATAAAAATTACACTTTCTTATTGTTAATATTTTCAAGTTCGATAACAATTAGGATATATATTATCTTATATATATATGTATATACATGATGATTGAAGCATTGATTCTAGATTCTAGATTATGATTTTCATTTAATGTGGTTCGCAAGTAATCATAATAAATATTGATTCATATTCAAGAGTATAAAATTATTAATACAAGGGATGTACAAATTATAGTAAATAAACAAAATGACAAATGCTAATAGTGTGTATATGTATGTATGTATGTATATATGTGTATAGTTTGAGTAAAGTTATACTAATTTTAATGAAATATTATTATAATTAATATGTAAATTATGCAGATAGAAACCTCAAATGTATGATTTCATTTTAGAATTAAAATATTGATATGCTAAGTGATAGATGTGAAGGGATAATGGCATTATTATGAATGTATTGATTGAAAGATGAAGTGAAGTGATATTTGAAAGAATTTCTTATTGATTAAATTTTTCCTTTTTAAAATAATCTTTTCCACCAAATACGTAATACTTTTAGAGTTAATTTAATACCATTATCAGATCTAACAGCATCACCATTTTCTTGTAATCTTCTTAATAAATAGTCTTTAGTCTCAATTGGAGGACCCCAAGGAACATATTTAACAATGTTTTTAACTTTATAATCATTAATTAATTCATAGGTTAAATCATCAGACATTCCTAATAATTGAGCAAGAACAATTTTTGAATTTGAAGTCTTTGAATTTGAATTTGATAATAGAGAAGTAGCTAATTTTGATGAATTTTTATTATGAGATGCAACGATTAAATGAGCAATTGAAGAATCTTTTGAATTATTCAAGATTTGATCAATTGAAAATTTAATACCAGTATCATAAGATTTATCAGTATCTTCCTTAGTATCACAGATAACATTTCTATTTGATTCAGAATGAACATAGGCACCTCTAACTAATTTTAAACCAATTTTATAATTATTTTTAGTAGCTAAATCAGCCTCTAGATGTAATTGATCAAGTGCATCCTTTAGATACATTTGAATGGTACCAACAACGTTCATTAATTGATCCTTTTTATTAAATTTAGCAAATAAATTTCTTTGTAATTCATAGACACCTTGTTGTAAATCATATTTTTCAGCATCAATACATGTTAATAGGAAAGGTTCCTTTCTTGAAGGATATTTAGCAATTAATTCTTTATTAACTTGTTCTACTCTTTCACAAACTTTTGAACAATTTTCATTTAATTGATCCCATTGTGATTTAAAATTTGGATTTTTATAATTTAATAAAACATTAGCAGGATCCTTAATCAATGCAGAAGGTTTTAAAACAATATAACCAGGAGCTAATTGATTAACATCATTAACAACATTTTTCTCTACTTGATTAATAATATGAGAAGTTAAAATTGTATCAATTGATTTAATTGTTTCATTAACAATATAATCGATATCTAAACCTTTAGTACCTTCAGCATCTTCTATAGTTAAACTTAAAAGCATGTTATTGATACCTCTTTCAGCAAGAGCATTACCAGTTTGAACTACTTCCTTTGGAGTGGCACCACCAACGTATATTTGACCAATAAAGAAGTTTAATACTGGGGTTGGAATTAATGGGAAAATTTTAATAACAGAGTTTAAAATAAATTTATTAGCAGTACATAGACCAATAGAGGCATATGATAAGAGTAATCTATTTGATAAAGTATCCAAATATGAAGTTGATGAAGTTGGTGAAGAAGGAGAATAAGAAGAAGGAGAAGGAGAAGGAGAAGGAGAAGTAGATGATGATAATGATCTGTTAGGCGAAGAAACTGTAGAATTTGTAGGCAGTATGGAAGAGGTAGAAGGAGTATTTTGTTTATTTGAAGTAGAGATATAACGATATTTTGATTGTCCTAATAAGGATGATGATCTTATAAGAGAAGATGAAGATGGTTTAACCATCAATATATTAGTAGTTCTTCCTAACAACATTTGAGCAATGAGTATTATTAGATAACTTGAATAAAAGATATTAGATATTATGTGTAGTTTAGTTTAATACAAACAATTATAAGATTATAAGATTATACATCAAGAGGAAAAAGCTACCTCATTATATATTTGACAAGCTCGACTATTAACACCTTTTGAGGTTCTATTTTTCTGTTTTCAAAGGAAATCATTGTAAATATTAAATTGATATTTAAAGAACAGTCATTATTTATTTGCCTATTGTTTTTAAAGAATTCGCCTGAATCTACTATATCAGGTCTTATCGATAATATTACGGGAAGTGACCACCGGAAAACAGACTCCTTTAATAGTAATATTAAAGAAAAATAATCGCAATTCTAGCCGAACAGAACGATAACACTCATAAGCTACCGTATTGGGAAAATACCTTATCTGGCATGAATCACATTTTCAGGAAAAACTGCAAAAAGCAGAAAACAGACAAAAAAAAAAAAAAAAAAAAAGTATTCAAAATTTTTTCCTTCTTTACAAGACTAAACAAAGCGAGTTTGATCTTTGTGTGTGTAAAGAGTTGTCACTATTACTGGTATTACCCCAGATATACTTAAACAGATATAATATTGATAAGCGCTGTTATGACTTCCAGGAAACAGACAGAGGATCAGGTAGCTGTGCTGAAGAAGACACCAAAGGCAAGGTCTAAAGTATATCAGCGAACCTTTATCGGTTGTTGGACCTGTAGAAAGAGAAAGATTAAATGTGATGGGAATAGACCACTATGTAATAGATGTTCTAAATCAAACTTAGAATGTGAAGGATATGATATTAAATTAAATTGGGCAGTTATATTAACACCATTTAATACTAATGTTAGTGAAATAGATTCTCCTATTAATAATAATAATTCTTCAATTAATAATGAAAAGGAAAGTTCAACAGTGAGGAATAGAAGATCAAGAATACCAATCTTTAAATGGAAAAGATATTATGAATATTATGATGAATTAGATAATGAATTAGATTCATTAGATGAATTAATTCATCCTGTATCTGGCCCATTTAGAGTATTTCGTTATAAACATCTATCTTTACATAAACCTATTAGAAAGAAGAGAAAGCTAAATACCATTAATAATTTGAAAAGAAATTCAAATTATTCATCTACAATCTCCAATATTAATGATAATGATAATATCAATGAAAATAATAATAATCATACCAACAACAACAATAGTAGAAATAATTCCAATCAAACTGATATATATAATTCTGGTATATATTCTGATTCAAGAACTTCAACAAATCTTTCAATACGATCAAATTCAAATAATATTGATAATTCAATCAACTTTAATGATAGAAACAACAACAACACTAACAACACTAACAACAATAATAGTGGTACTAATAGTGATGGAACTAATAATACAAATGAACAAGGTATACAAAATTCCTCTAACAATACTAATAATACATTCATAGTAACAAATAATAATAATAATTTATTTGCCGCTCTAAATAATGATGATTTAACATCTTCTTCAACCGCTGATATTAATACATCTTCCAGTATAATAAATGATGATGATGATAATAGTAATGACCATAATGATCATAATGATCATAATGATAATGATAATGATATTGATAGAAGAGTCTCGTTAGACTATAATATTCCAAATATGGAAACTTCAATGATGTATCCTGTTAATATTGCAATTCCAATTGAACAAATTTATATTAATTTAGCTGAAAGAACTTTAAAACTATTGAAATTAACTAATCTATTAGATGATATAAATCATCAAACTTCAAATAGAACATTAAATTTATTTTCAAATGAATATTCTTATGATAAATTTATGAATAATAATGATAATAATACTAATAATAATAGTGATACCCCTAGTTCTTCTAATTCTAATACAACCACCACTACCACTACCACCACTAATACAATAACAACTAATAAATTGATTGATTCAAATAATCTAAATATAAATGGTTCAACTGGAGTAATGATAAATCCTAATAGTAACATTAACCATATTAATACTAATAATAATAATAGTGTTAATAATAATATTGATTCTCAATTTAATCTATTTGGTATTCCAAATTCTTCACAACTGATTAATTACTTTATTAAATTAGTTCCTAAGGTTTTCCATATAAATGATTTAAATCTTATAAATGAATTAATTATAACTTCTATTGGTCAATACTATTTATACTCTAGTACGGCTAGTTCTGCCAATTTGAATAATTATGGTACTAGTATTAATAATGGTGGTATAAATATGATTAGTAGTGTGAATATGGTTAATAATAGTTTTAATTCAAATTCTTTATCAAATAAATTTCAACAGTTAAATTTCAAAATTTCAAAATCTTTATTATTAAATTCAGTTTTATTTGGTATGATTAATACTAAATATGATAATGATAAATTATTAGAAATTAAACAGGCATTAGATGAATTATGGTTTAAAGATCTTTTCCCATATATTAATGATAATCTATTATCAAATGATACTACTAGTGATAATAATAATAATAATAATAACAAGACTAAATCCAAAAACAAAACAAAATCAAAATCAAAACATAGATCGAAATCATCAAGAGATGATATAATATTTTCAAGAATAATCTTAATCACATTATTAACAATTATTAATAATTCTTTATTGGGAGTCTATAATGAAGACCTTTTTAAATTAGATTTTGATGATCATGTTAATCCATATTCAAATAACTTAGTTGAATATCATAATTTTTATAAATCATTAAATCAATTATTAAATCCTTCAAGCTATAATATCTTGGATACTTCATCGAAAGAAAAGAAATATTTAAATATTTATCAGGATGTCTTTGATAAGAGTTATAATCTTTTAAAGGTACATACTTCAAATGATAATCCACTTTCCACTTCCTATTCTCACACCAATACTACTAACACCAATAATAACATTAATACTAATCCAAATGCTTCAAATAATAATCTAAATTCATTTAATGGAAATGATTTAATTCATATAAAGAAGTATAAAACACCAAAGGAACAAATTATACGAATTCCAAAACATAAAAGAAAAAACATAAGTCTAGAATTTGAAAACATTGATGAAGATGAAGAAGATGAAGACGAAGATGAAAAGAGCGAACCTGCTCCTCCATCATTCACTGTAAACTTCAACCAAATGAAGAATAATAATAGAAGACAGGATAAGAAAAATTCAGATGGTAATATCTATTTGGATGATGAGGATAGTGATGAAGATAGTTTCCAACAACAGAATGATAGTAGTAATAGTTTTAATAATGTTGATGATGATGATGAAGAAGAAGATCAAGAGGATACAATTCTATTCAAATTCCCATTCTATAATCCTCCAAAACCTACCAATGGATCCAATATCAATTCAACAGCCGCCACACCAATGTCAAATGGTACTCCTAGTTCAAGTTCAAGTGGAAGTGCTGCAACACCAAATAATAATAATAATAATAATAGTGATACATTATCAAGCCATAAGACACCAATTTCAATTTTCGGAATTTCATCAAATTTACTATACTTATTCAATGAATTAATTCCATTGATTAATCATAGAAGAATCTTTAATCAATTAGGTTCAAATTCAAGAAATTTCCCAAAGATCTGTGCTGAATTTGAAGATTTATTGATAAATTATAGAATATCAAACTTTAACAATTATGAATTAGAAACTGGTCTTTATAACTTATTATTAATCTGTTATTATAGGCTAGTCCTAAATTATCCAACAAAATTACTTACATATCATTATTATAAGATCAATCAGTATTTATTGAAGATTCATGATGTTGATTTATTGAGATTCAATGTGATTAATAGATTGATTTGGTTTATAAATATTTGCTTCTGGGGAGAAAATACTAAATTTAATTCAATCTGGAGTGATAATTGGATTATCAATCAAATTTCTTATTTAATGAAGATTAAGGGCTTCAAGGGTGATTGGTTTTTATTTTTGAAGAGTAATGGTATAATTTTAAAGTTAATGGTATAACAATTATATATATATGGGTCTGATAACCTAAATAATATCAATAGACAACTTCACAATTATATTCATTGTATTCTACAATTAGACTTTGTAATTACAATTCAGAGTTACAAAATGTTCTTTTTTAATTAATTAATATATATAATAAATGCAAAGATAAGTCTCTATAAATATGCAGTGATGTCCATTATTCAAGGATCATAAGAAGAATATTCTCTCATGAATTGTTCTAATTCAGGTTCCAATAGTGCTTCATAATGTTCATGGTCATCATCATCTACTTCATTGTCCAAATCATAACAATGTCCTCTTTCTTCTTCTTCTTCTTCTTCTTCATCATTATAATCATCGTTTTCATCATAATCTCTATCAAATTGATCACCATGATAATTATCATCATCAGAATCTCCCATTTGTTCATCGTCATTCAATTCACTCTCATTATCTAGTTCATCATAACTATCATAATATTCATCGTTATCTTCAAGATCAATAATATTCATATTTGAAGCTACATTGTAATAGAATTCCTTTAAAGATTCATTATACCTCTTTGAAAGTTTTCTATCATCGATATTCAATAATAATGTTTCCATTTTCAATAATTTGGTTTCCTTTTCTTCATTCTTTATGATATCATCAGGATTTGAAATTTCATAAGGTTCACCTTCTTTAATATGATTTGGAATAATTTCCACAATTGGAGAAAGGTTCTTTCCCTTAATACGTGGAGGACGATTTGGTGTCAAGAGATCAGTCATATTCAGGATACCATATTTCGATTTTAACTTCTCCCTAACTGAATTAAAATCAGATATAGTAAGATTAATTTCAATAAGTGATTTATCATTAACTTCTTTAATTTTAACTAGTCTTGGATTAAAAGTTTTTGACAATCTAGATTGAATCAATTCTTTTATTAGTACTTTAGTAAATAACTCAGTTTCAGTAATTAAAAATTTGAATGCAGTTTCACTAAGATTAAGAGAACCTCTTGTTGAATTCATCTTACCAGAATAAATAATTCTTGCAATTCTTTTTAATGTTTTAAAATCCACAAAATCTGACTTTTTATAGTTTTCAATAACATCTCTACTTCTAAAATCATCATCCTCAATTATTAAACTATTGTCAATATTATCATTTTGATCACTTGATTCAGAATCAGAAGTGCGTTGATTAAATGATGTTGAAAATCTACTCTTTCTTTCCTTATCATTTATATAATTTAAAACATCTTCATCAGAATTGGTTTTAAATTCAGTCTTTATATAATCATCAAGATTTTCATCTGAATCTAAATCTTCATCAAACGTAGTATTAGCATTATATTTAGAATTTTTTTCAGATTCTTTCTCTGTATTCATTGATGTAAAGACTTCAGATTTAATGTTTTCAAGTTTAGCTCTTTTCCTAGTAGAATTTTTTATAGAATCATCATTATATTCACGTTTAAGATTTTTCTTCTTCATCTTATTATTATTAGTATTATTATTAGAAGTATTAGCTTGAGAGTGATCTTGTTCAATTTGGTAATCGCTTGAATAATGTAGATCATTTGAAGTTTCAGATTTATCATGATTATCATTTAATGATTGTTTTCCATTTGATGATTTCTTTATATTAGTTTCAAATTGTCTCTTCTTTATCAAATTCAGATCTTTATAAATATAATAAGCAATCTTATTCTCTAAATTAATTGTTTCTCCATCAATTTCATAGGCAATTGGCATTTCCAAGTATGGATATTGATATGAATTATTTTTAGAGATTTTATTTTTATTGCTATTATTAATTTTATTTTTATTAAGAGATTGTTTAACCTTATAAGATTTTAAACCATTTGAAAGTACATTATAATAATTTTGAATATCAAATATTGATTTACTTGGAAAATGTTTTTGAATTAAATCAATTCTATGAATACTATATCTTGCTAATAAAGTGAAAAATAATTCTTTATCTTTAGGAAGCCAAATACGACCCACAATCTCATCATTCTCCGATCTTTTACACTGTAAAGTTTGAGTTGTTACAACTATATTATCTAAATTAGTAGCCAATGGATATGAGTAATGAGAATTTAACTCATTATTAAAGAAAGTTTTATAATTTGATGAAGAGTCAGTTAATGATTTTATATCATTGGCTAACCATATATCTCTAGTTGGAAATTCAGATGGCCGCTTTTTTGATTTATTTCTTTCTTTTCTATTTGATATTTGTGTCATATGAACATTTGCTTATAAATTTAAGAGTCAGAGTCAACTGTATTATCAATAAGTAGTTAAACCTTTCTTAAAGTATATTGATTGATCTCATTTGATTTGATTTAAATTTTTTTTTTTTTTAAATTTATTTAAAAGCAAAAAATGTGAAAAATTAGCAGCATCAGCGACGATAATAGTAATAAAATGGAATTGTAAAGAGTTAAGTATCAGTTATCAAATGGATAAAAGTATTAATTATATAAGCAAAATTACTATCAGTTTGTTATACTGTTTTTAAAATTTGATTTAATCTAATTTGATTCAAATGTAAATAATCTTTTAACAGCAGGTCGGAATTTCTAATTTAATACAAAGCATTGTTATACGAGTTCCGACCCATACATTAAAATTGACAAGAGTTGTTAACAAATCGCAATGTAGCATTATTTATTTATATTGTATTTACCAATTGATTAATAATTGATTGAACTAGATCATATGAAGATTATTAATAGTATCAATTGATATTATTTATATACTAATAACTTAACTATATAATATGCGTATATATTTATAGATAGAAATAATGAATGAATCATTATGTGTCACTACGAGGAATATTTATGGCCCATAAAGTTAATCTGAAAATGAAGTATTATTCTCTGATTCTTAATTTACAATCTAATTTATAATCTAATATCTAATATATATTTAATAGATTATAAACAATCACAAGTATACAATTCTAGTAAATAATATTGATTAATTAGTTCACAAAATGAAATGAATTATTTAAAGCTCTTAATTTGTTAATGAAAAAGTGTGTGAATTTTGTTTGTTATTAATAAAAAGCAAACTTATTTATTGATTTATAATATTGGAGTAAGTTGTTTTATTATTAAAATTTATTACAATATTTGGTATAAAAGGAACAATAATTTCCCCAGATATACTTTAGTTAGTTGTTAATATCGATAATAAACATTATTATTTAATATAACTATAAAGGTTATTAGTAATACAAATTAAAACATTATAAAACTACACAATACAATGGCTTTAAGTACAGGTTCTAAATTGAAAATTGATTCTTTTAATCTATATTATATTAGTCAATCAACTGCTGAACCTGAATCATTTAAGACTACTTCACTTGTTAATTCCAATGATAATAAATATAGTAAAACAGTTATATTAGGAGTTCCTGCTGCATTTTCACCACCATGCTCTGATGATCATTTACCAAATTTTTTGACAAATATTGATAAATATCCAGATGTTCAATTATTGATCATTAATGGTGATAACTTATTTGCCAATAGAGCTTGGAGTAAGAGTTTTAAATTAGGTATTGAAGATGAACAGGATAAGATATTATTCCTAAGTGATCCTCAATTAAAATTTTTAAAATCATTGGATAGCACACTTGTCACTAAGGAATTTGATCCATTAGGTGAAGTTAGTGCAAGATTTGCAATTGTTATTAACAATAAAGATAAAGATGAAGGTATTATTGAATATTTTGGTAAAGAAAAAGTTATTAGTGATGTAACTGTTTCTGGTTTTGATCAAGTTTCCAAACATTTATAATCTATTGATGCTTTTTTGACTTGACTTGACTTCTTTATGTGATTACTTGACTTTATTGATTTGTTTACATGACTTTATTGATTATGAATATAAGTATGAGTATGAATTATATGTGAATTATGAATAATATGACAATTATGAATATATGAATATGCTTTTAAAATTAAAACAAACACAATCGTATTGTTGATATAAACTTGTAGTAGTAATGCAGTATCTTTTAAGTATCCATATGTTGTATAATCTATCCATCTATACTAAAGTCTATAAGACAGTTATAATATTATAATAAAACGTCTTCGCAGAATCGAACTAATCGTCATTTAAAATTTCGTTTAGTTTTTTTTTTTTTTTGTTTGTTTGTTTGTTTTAATTTCGAGTTTCATCGCTTTTATGACCCAATGAATAAGTAAACATTTAAATTGGAATTACTTTTTATAGATTAACAGAAATTGGTTACGAAACACTTGATATAGATTGAGACTAAGAGTCATGTCCTTCTCATTAATTGATTTGCAGAAGGAAAGAATCTTAAACCTTATAAAGAATGTTCAAACTTCAAATGGTTATAAGATTTTAATCTTAGATGATTTAACAGAGAAATTGGTATTTGATGTATTAGATAAAAGTGAACTATTAAATTATGTAACTGCAGTAGAGAAACTTGATCAAAAGAGAAATAATCAACTATCAATTGAGGCCATATACCTATTAGAACCTCATCTTTATTCAGTTAATTGTTTGATTACAGATTATACAAACATTCCTGCAAGATATAAGGGTGCACATGTATTCTTCTTACCAGGTTTAACAAATGAATTATCAAATTTAATGAAAAAATCATCATTATTAACTCAAAATATAAAACAAATTCAAGAATTTTATTTGAATATTTATCCAAGAGAGGCTCAAGTATTCACCATTAATAATCCAAATTCATTACAAATCTATTATAATACTCATTGTCTTGATTTAATTAAACAATCAATTGCAAAGACTGTTACAGGTTTAGTTGATCTTTGTACACTATTAGGTGAATATCCAATAATAAGATATTATCAACCAAATGAATCTGATGGTTATTTTAATGCTTCAATATTACCAAAGATGATTGCTACTGAATTTCAAACAAAGTTAGATGATTATGCAAGATTACATCCTGATTTCCCTCCATCAAATACAACAAGACAAAGATCAATATTTTTATTAACTGATAGAACATTAGATCCATTTGCTCCATTATTACATGAATTTACTTATCAAGCTATGGCATATGATATTGATTATACTCAAATTAATGAAGATGATGTCTATAAATATGAAGCTGAAACTGAAACTGGTCAAATTGAAACAAAGAGTTCAAAATTAAATGATTCTGATACTGATTGGGTTGATTTAAGACATTTACATATTATGGATGCAAAAGCATTACAAAATAGTAAGATGGATGAATTCTTAGCTAAGAATCCTTTATTTGTTGATAGATCAAACATTAAGACTACTACTGATATCCTATCTGCCGTTGCTCATCTTAAAGGTTTTGATGAGGAAAGAAGAATTATTATTTTACATAAGACATTGATTGAACAATTAATGTTGATAAATATTGATAAACATTTAGCTGAAGGTGCAGAATTTGAACAAAATTTGGCAAATTTTGGTGTTGATATTGATGGTGAAAGATGTAAAGATTTAAGTCGTGAAATTATTCAATTGTTAAGTCATGATTATTATTCTACAAATGATAAATTAAGATTTATAATACTTTATGGAATCTATAGAGGTGGTCTTATTGAGGAAGATTATATAAAATTATTTCATTTTATTGGTATTGAATTAGTTGATGATACATTAAATGAATTGAAAAATTTTGATAATATGGGTATTAAATTAATTAAACCAAATTTAAAATCAAAATCAATTTTCAAAAGAGAATTTTATCATGAATCTATCTCTGAAGGTAACTATAATACTTCTAGATTTAGACCTTCTATGAATTCAATTATCTCTAAAGTAATATCAAACCAATTAGATGATTTAAGATTCCCATATATAAAGGATAAACCATTAGATTTAGAATCTGATATTTCAAGAACAAATTCAACTTCAACAACTTCTTTGAAGAATCCAAGACATAAAGCTTCATGGGCATTACAAAATACTCAATATCAAGTACCAAGACAAAGAATCTTTTACTTCATTGCTGGTGGTGCCACATATTCTGAATTAAGAACTGCTTATGATTTATCAAATAAATTTGAAAAGGATGTTATAATAGGTTCTGATGAATTATTAAAACCTGTTCAATTCCTATATGACTTGAAACAATTAAATCAAGAAAGAAATCAATTGAATTTAAAGATTGATCAATTAAATAATAGACCAACAGCTGCACCAAAATATTTAGTTGCATATGTTGAACCAAAACCTAAACCAACACATCATGAATTTGGTATTTCACTTCACCATCAAAATAAAGAAAAACCTGCTGAATCAAAGGATGATGAAGAAAAGAAGGATAAGAAAGAGAAGAAATCAAGATTTAAAAAGTTTTTCAAATAATAATAATAATAGATTAATACAATGAGTGTATTCTTTTTATAAATTAGATGTTTTGTTTTTTTAATAAATTTGTTTTTATGGAGTATTGAAATGATTTATGAGTGTTCTATTTTTTCTTTGGTTATTGATGATTATGATTATGATTTTTTTTCTATTATGCATATTACACATACAATGGTGTTGTAAATATTATATATACAGTACTAAATACAATATAATACAAAAATCTATACATATAATATAATTAAATTACTTTACAAAGATCTATATTATTCGACTCACATTGATCCAATCAGCTAATAAGTCAGAAAAAATAATAAAACACCCAGACATCTCTGCTCTTCTATTAAAAAGTTATATTCGATCAGAAATTTACACTTATATATAAAATACATCAATGATTAAAACATATAAAGTACAAGATAATTAATGATATGAGACCTTGTTTGGGATAAATAGTAAGCATATAATAGTGTAAATCTTTCCTTTGGAAACCATCCAGCTGGTCTGTATGATATTTTCACCATGAATTTCATGAATATAGGACATTTAAAGTATAAATCAATCATAAATATTAAATCACTTCAAATTATAAAACAATTATGAATATTATATCATTTTAAAGTATAAATCAATTAAAGTTGACGTGGCAAGATCGAACAAAATTACAATTTTATTAATATATGAATATCAACAATATTTTAAAGTCGAATTGAAAGGTTATGAATTATAGTTTGACTAACTAACAAAAAAATAACAATAACTGCACAAGATAATGAATTCAATATAATTAAATAAGGTATTGACTGATAAGTGAGTGATTTAAATTTAAGTTTTTTGAAAACAGTTAAAGACAAGTTAAATAAAAGGGCAAAAATTAGAAGATATAAACAAAAACAACAGATTGTTAAAGAATGAGATTCTGAATTTCATAATGTTTATGATAAAATAATATGATTAACATAGACTAAGTATGATTAATTATATAGTTAATATAAGATCAGTTCAAATTTTTTTAATAATTAAATATTTGAAATGATTAAATATTATTGTATTGAACATTGAATAAAAAGAACACACAGACAAGATTTTAGAAAAGGAAATTAAATAAAGTAATAATTATAATGATGATTATTGTTTTACCTTTGAATCACTATCATCTTTAATTTGATCACCAACAACAGCATCGATTAAATCTTGATCACCAGCACCAACTGCTTCAAGATATTCTTCATCTGATAAATTTGATAATGGACCAACGTAAACTTTTCTCTTATAGGCATAATAATAGACAATACCAAGAATCCAAATACCACAATTAATAACAACAGCCCAATTCATTGTATCATTTTCAATATCATATTTTTCAGATGGGAACATTGCAATAATAATAATGAAGAATTGGAAAGCAATTGAAATCCAATTAACAATTGGTGACCAAAAATTACCTAAGTAAAATGGACCAGGTTTATAAAGATCCTTACCAGTTGTTAATCTCAAGATTTGTGGAGTCATCCAAGAGACATAATTACCAACAACGGCAATTGAGAATAGGGCATTAGCAGCAGTTGAACCAGCCAAGATTAATAGACCAATAAGGATTGAAATAAATGCACCAAATAATACAGCTCTAATTGGAACAGCTAAAGTCTTATTAACAACTTTAATATAACGAGAGAATGGTAGACCATTATCTCTTGAAAATGCCCAAATTTGTCTTGAAATAGCAGTTAAGATAGATGCACCCATTAAGAATTGACAACCAGCGATTAAAGCCATAAATGCAATAGCCCATTTCTTTCCTAATGAATCCCAAATAATTTGTGCTAATGGTTGACCAGTTGCAGTACCAGTAATTGAATCAATATCTTGAGACATACAGGCACAAGTAACAATCATAATAACCCAACCAAGGATCCAACAAACACCAATAGAACCCAAGATACCAATTGGAACAGCTCTTGAAGGATTAGCAGCTTCTTCAGACATATGAACAGTTGAATCAAATGCACCAATAGTCCAAACAGCTGGCATTAACCCACATAAAAAGAATGTGAATCCATCTGGCCATTCAGTTGTTTCAGTATCACCAAATATATAGGCACCATCATTAAATGAAGCATTTTTACCAGTACCAACTGGTAAAGCAATAATAAACAATAAAATTATACCACAATTTGCTAAGATTGAAGTTGTTTGTAATTTTGAAACTGCATATGATGAAAAACAAGTAACAATTACCTCTAAGAAGATTAAGGCAACAAATAGACCATAAGTCTTACCAGGAGTAATTTCAAATGGAGTTTCATTATCTAAAGTACCCATTACAACACAAGAATAAATTTCAACAGCTAAACCATAGGTAATTGAACAAACACCACCAGCCAAAGCTAAAGAATTTGAAATACCAATAACATAGGATAAAGGTTTTTTAATACTTGGAGGAGAAAAATAATAAGTCCAATAATATAGACCACCAGATGTTGGAATTGCAGATGCTAATTCTGCCATACCAGCACCAATACCTAAGATAAATATACCAGATACAAACCAACCCCAAACTAAAGAAACTGGACCACCAGCAACACCAATTGAAAATACAGATGCAATTGATGGTAATAGACCCATAATTGAAAATGCAATACCAAATACTTGTAAAGTTGAAAATGATCTCTTTAATTCTTGTTTATAACCAATTTCTGCTAATAATTGATCAGCATTTGTTGCTTCCTTAGCATTAATATATGGTACAGTATTACCATTTCTTGAAGTTACAGATCTTAAGGATCTAATATGATGAATATCATCAGCAGATAATTGTGAAGTTATAGGATTAACCTTTTCCTCACTTGAATTTGACATACTTAATAACTATTATTATTATTACTATTAATCGTTATTAAATATTTATAATTATAAGTATTAAAATTATGAGTATAAAAATTAAAAGAAATATTTAATAAATCTAATTAATGGGGAAATATCAGTTGTTTATATATCAAATATAAGTTACTACTACTACTATATATATATATATCGAGATACATATATATTTTTTTATTATATAAATTTGATATGTATAAGCAATACGTATTAAAAGCAAAGAAGAAATAAATAAAAAAGAAAAGAAAAAAAAATAGAAGGAGACTTTTTCCTTATCTATCATCTATCATGCTTGAAATACAATACAATCAATACTAATAAAGATTAAACTGATTGATGATGTAAATTGATTGTAAAATATGGATCGATAATTGAATTGATAATACATCTTTAATAATAATAAGAGTGAAAAATGACTCGAGTTTTTTAGTCATAAGGTTTTTAAGTTTTTTGGTTATCAGTAGATAAAATCTGCAACTAATCCAACGGTCCTTTTGCCTAATCCAATTTAATCCAATTTAATTTTAATAGACTGTAAATTGTAATTATTATATTGGTGAATTACAATAGTAAATTTTACATTTGTGTCAAACCCGATCAAAAGTCTTACTGAGACTTTCCTTTCTTTTTTTCCTTCTAATTTATGGGCGCATTTTGGATATTTTGGGCTTTTTTATTTTTATTTTAATTTAGTGAGATGCCGTTTAATGCGCGGAGTTGCTCTTAATACTATTGGTTATAAATTACCTATACTGGTTATACTAGTTATACAAGTTATACTGGTTATACTAGTTATAATGGTTATAATTGTTGAACCAGCGCTCATCATCATCAATACTACTAAAGTTATCCTCCCCCCTCCATGTATATACTACAATAATTCTTGATTCTTGGCTTTAACTTGTACTCAAAGCTTGAATCAAGAAAATTTAATTAGCTTGAGAAATGTCTTGACTAAAATTGACAATTAATACTTAATGGTTATTTAAAAAATACAAGAAGTTTTTATATTGATATGTACATTTTAATCACTATGATCATTATTATATTATAATAATCATTATTTATTATCTACTATATACTTTATAATATATATATATATAACTGTTTAATATACAATATATAGAAATTGCAATATTGAATCAATTTTAATAATTAATATATTTACAAAACCGTTAAATAGTTATTATTTAATTAAAATTTTGGTCTACAATTTAAGAGACTTTAACTGTAGTCTTGAACTAATACTCTAAATAGTCTTAAAATAAGAAGACTTATACTTTAAATAGTCTTAAAACAATATATATTGAAAATCAAACCAATCAAATTGTTTAAATACTGGAAAAATTTTCCTTATCAGTAAATTTAAATTTGAAGTTGAATTCCGACTATTAGTCACGTGATGCAATAGGTTAAAATTGTTAAATACTAATCAGTATTGGTAGGATAAGGGTTTATTCTTTATTAATTAAAACTATATATTATATTATTTATATACTAGTTGATTTATATAGTATGGTGATTATTGATTATGATATAGTGATTATGATTATGCAGATATAGAGTAACATCCATACAGAAACAATAATATAATGACAATTGATTAGATCAATTCAAAATATGGGAAAAATTTCCCAGCCTTATACTAATTATATTATACTATCATATTTGTGCCTTACTAGTGTAATAGATTCATCGGTCTTTTACTCTATATATATTTATTATATTAATATCTTGTATTAAGTAATATATTAAGTAATATATTCGATAACAATACTTATAATACTAATTGCGTTTATAATTGCAAAGTAATTACTATTAGTTAATATAGCGCTAATTATAAAATTGAAAATCACACACTACCTACGCTATTGTTGTTCTTCTTTTAACTTGAATATAGTATATAACATTGATATACTTGATTATATACTATAACTATATCTGAATAGAATATCTATAATATATTTAATTTCTATAATGAAAAGTATTGTCTACATTATTTCCTCTTACTATTTTTTATTTGCTTTTGTAATTTAGTCTTATATAGTTAAAAAGGTATAATGGAATAATTTTGTATGCGCGCGGAGCTTATAAATAATTCCCTATTAAAACTTTAAGGTGTTTAAAATATATTTATTTATTTATATCATGGAATAGTTGTAGCGGCAATTATTGTAGTAGTAGTTGTTGTTATTGTTGTACTAATAGTAATAGTAATAGTAATAGTAATAGTAATAGTAATAGTAATAGTAATAGTAATAGTAATAGTAGTAATAGTAGTAATAGTAGTAATAGTAGTAGTAGTAGTAAGAGTAGTAAGAGTAGTAGTAGTTAATAAGTGTATACTCTATATAAATCCTCCACTAAATGCTAATGACCATGTTAAACTTTGTCCATTATCTAAATATTGTTTATTAAAATTATCCTTATTAAAGAATTCAAATGATTTATTGGGATCCATAAGTGCTAAATTTAAATAGATTAAACCTTTCCAACCATCATTAACATTATCAACTATTGAAATTAATTTCTCTTCATATTCTTCCTTAACAAATTCAGGACTTCTAAAGAATGAACTAATTGGTGTTATTGGTATTGAATGAATCATTTGAATATATTCTAAATTATTACCAAAATATGTTGTATGATCAACTTTATTCTCAAATAATATACCAGTTACCTTATTATTAATAAATTGCTTTGGTTGAATCTTATTATCTGATTTTAATAAGAAATATGAATCTATTGAATGTTTCATTGTACCTAATATAATATTTGATATTATTTCTAAATCTTTATATTCATTTATAAAACTCCAAATTTTTAATCCATAATAATAATTATAATCCTCACTTGTTGATTCTTCATCCTTACCATCTCCTGAAGGATACAGTCCCTTTGCCCAACTATGTCCTCCAAACCAATCAAATGATCTAAAACTTGCATATGATAAATCATCTTCAACTATAGTACTAACATCTCTAATTAATTCATTACACCATGGTCTTATCTTATCTAACCATTCACTATTACCATTATTTAATTCTCTATCAATTAATCCTGTAATAGAACATGAAATTATATGATATCCATAATGGAAATGATGATCATTGTAATAGGAATTACCAAAATCTTGTGAATTATTAGCAGTTGATATAAGACCTTTCCATGTTTGATCATATGATAATGGGAATTGTTGTTTATTATTAACAAATCTTTCAATTGCTGGCTTTAATTTATTCAATAATGAATTGGTTAATTGAATATCATGTAAGATGAAATATACAACGTATAATATCCATGAATATTTGGCTAATATCTTACCTGATGTATACATTGAATCAATATTTGATTCATTAATTATATTAGAATTATTAATTTCATCTTGGGCCACAATTCTTATCTTTTCAATTGTCTTTGATGAAAATGAATTTTGTTTCTTAAATGTTAAAAAGGGTTCTAAACCAATATTAATTGGTAATTCCATTATAAATTCAAATTCATTGGTTAAATAACCAATTGCCTCTCCATATACTGTTGTATCAAGTTTAATATTAGTCTTTATTGATTTTGTATCATTTACATTATAATTAAGCATCTGCTGATGATGTGGTAGAGCAAACATCAATAGTTTACCACTATTTGATTCTCCTAAACAATCAAATTTAATAGAATATTTACCAAAATTAGTTAATGAATTCATATTAGAAAATAAATGTGCACCAATAACATATTTACCTGCTGTTTGATCATATGCTGCTGTATCAATTGAAGGATCAGTACCAAGACAAGAAATTTGAAATAATACATTGGTAACATTTGAATTACAAATAATATGATTTGGATCCTTTAATGATAATTGGAAATGATTATCGCTTTGATTATTTGGAATTGTAACGTATAATAACCAATATGAATTGTTAAATAGTTTAATTAAATATTTCTTAATATTTGATCTTGGTATAATATTTAATAATTCAAAAGTTGCAATACCAATACCACTAGTAATTTCCGGTATTAAATTATTATAAATACCATTTATAAAACCTGAACCTTGAACTAATGTTGAATTTAGTGTACTATTTGGATTTAATTTATCCTTAATAGTTATATCAGTGGATAAATGTTTAATATTGGATAATTTTAGTTCCAAATTTTTGTTATTTTCAAAACTTGTAGATGTTAATACTAATGATTTAATACCATTTGGACTGAAAAAATATTGAACAGGAATCTTACCATCATTACCACCAAAGACTTTCATTGAATTAGGTATATATGAAATAGCGAGTCCCTTATATGGATCATCAACATTATTTGAAAACCAAACTGAATAAGGATGCAACCAAACTGGTAAAGTTTGATCTCCTAATAACATGTTTCCATAAAATTTATTAGTTTCAATTGGATGATTATCATTAGTAGTACCAATTGGAGGTTGAATTTCATGTATAGTTCTATTAAATATAGACAATGGTTGATTAGAATTAGAAATGCATGTTGTTGCAAATATATTAGAAGACTGATCAAATGAAAGATTTTGAAATTGATTAATGGTTTGATTTGAAATATATTGTGCTCTTGGAGGAGGACCATTAGGAGGACCAGCAGGAGGACCAGGATCAGGACGATGAGGATAACCAGGTGGAGCTCCAATTGGTCTATGATACTGTGCTTGTGAATATGCTTGTGAAGTTTGTGATGTTTGTGATGTTTGTTGTTGGATTGACTGATTTACATACTGTTGAGATTGTTGTTGCTGAATTTCCCAAGGGGGAGGCATTGGTGGTCTATTATATGTCATTATATACCAATTGATCTATATTATCAACAATTTGATTTATAGATTGATATCAAAAGAATAAAATCTTATTAATAAGTAAAGGTCTATTAGGGTACAGGCTATGTTTTCTGTCAAGTTTTAATTTCCGACTAAACGTAGTCGGAATAGAAAAAGGGCTTTCTCTTTCTTTCTTACAATGATATCTTAAACTCCATTATTTATTAATTATTAACTCTTTCATATAATCGTGTTGAATTATCATCATACTAACGATCCTTCCAATATATAACCTATTGTAATATTAAATAAAAACCAAAGAAAATTCTATGTAATGACATATAAAAACAAATACAAGCGTCAAACAGATACCATTGATTAGGTACCTGAATTACCAATGTTATTTTAATCAAACCAACTTTCATGTCAACTAAGTAAATCAACAAATAACTAGGAAATCATACGGCGGTAATTTCTTTTTAAATCTCTGAGTTTTGCTGTTAAATTATCAATTACATCATCAATAAGAGTTATACTTTCAAGAAGCTTCTTACTTGGGTATTTTGATTTATGATAACGATCTTTCTTAAAGTCCGACTTAAAAGTATGATCAATAATGCTCTTACGTAAAACTCTTAGTGAAGATATACCATGAAGATAGTATTCCTTGATGTATCTAACATTATTGTCAAGATTGGAACTTAAAGCTAGAGTTAAGTTTGAGGCTGAACTCGAAGTTGAAGTTGAATTTGAGATTGTCATCTTAGATTGTTTATATAGTGAATAATTATTTTGAGTGTTGATTATGATTAAAGTTCTTTGTGAATAAGTTATAGTATTCAATGCAAATATAATGTAGTTTGAAATTATCAATGCTGTTAATTTTGGATATTGAATTCTACAAAAATGTGATGTATATACTAACAACTTTAATCGTCTTTTATGCCTATCTGAAAGTCTATAATTTTCTGATTGGGATAATCCCCATTACCAAACTTTTCTAAAGACATTCTATGTATTTTATTAATATTTTCTGTTCCAAATGAATTGTAAAGCTGATAGTATATACCAAAGTATATAGTATAGTGTAGTAATACTTCTCACATACAGACAGTAGTTAAAACAGAAACTATTTGATATAAGCAATGCTCATAACCCTTTAAAATATTCCCTAATCCCGGAATAAATCCGTAATAGTAAAACCGATAAAAAAAACTTAGAATCAATTTATAAGCAAAAATTACAACTTACAAGTATCCACAGTATTTAACGACACTCTATTTCATTCTTGAACACTTCCAAAATTCATATTATATATATATATATTTGAAGATTGAATTTCCTGATTATCTGTACTGAAAATTTATTGAACTTTATATTTCAAAAGATGAGTTTCAGATTCATTAATCAGGAGAAGTTAGAGTCTGTATTCCATACTGCCTCAGACTACTTGTCATCGTATACTAAGTTCAACAGTGATATTATTACTGAAGATACGACAAATGTCGTTGATATTACATCTACAATGGCTTCCATGATAGAAGAAAACCAACTTGGTTCTCTAAATAATACATCAAATACAGTTTGTGAGTATCTTTGTACCAATCCAGAAGGTTGGGGCCCTGTGTCTCCTAAATATCTAGATTTTACACTCTGTTTCACCAATGGTATACTATTTACACTATTGAACGTTCTTTTGTTAGGATTTGGAATATATTCCATTTCACAGCTAAGAAAGACCAATAACACGAAAAAATATAGATATAATTGGGTATTCTATTCAAGATTAATTTTAGCTCACGTCCATTTGTTCTTATCTGCATTTGTCGCATATAACGTATATCAAAGTTTATCTCCAAACGATCCAATACTACCTCCACCATCATTTTTAGATACAGCAAGCTTATTAAATGTCAATTTCTTACAGCCAATTCTTCAAACTATTGCTTCTATCACTATATTGATTTTACATTACTATGACTATATATATAATGATATTCCATCTGGTGTTATAATGTTTTATTGGTTAGGCTCAATTATTTTCAATCTTTTAAGATTTATCAATCTGTCTATTAGACCGTATGAAACAGATTATAATCTTGATTTCAACTATTATATTGTCACGTTATTCCTGTCATTAAACTCATTATTCTTGTTGCTACTTGAATGGTTGCCACGTAAACGTCAAGTCTATGAAATTTCGTTGAATGAAGATAATGAAGATTATGATTTGGTCAGTCCATTTGATAAAGCTGATATATTTTCATATTTAACATTCTCTTGGATGACTCCATTGATGAAAGTTGGTGATAAACAATACTTAGATGAGGAGGATTTACCACCAATCCCACGAACAATGAAATCAAGCTATTTATCATCTTATTTCAAGAAGTACTGGCAAGCTGAACTAGAAAAAAATCCAAAGAATCCTTCATTAGGTTGGACCCTATTAAGAGCATTTGGTCCAACTATGTTGGCTGGTGGGTGCTTTAAAATCTTTCAAGATATTCTACAATTTTCACAACCTCAATTATTGAGATTATTAATCAAGTTCGTTAACGAATATAATGATCCAAAGATTGAAGATTCTCCATTATCAAAAGGGTTTATGATTGTTGGAGCCATGTTCACTGTTTCTGTTCTACAAACTGCCATATTGCATCAATATTTCTTGAAAGTTTTTAATACTGGTATGCACATCAAATCTTCATTAACTTCTACTATTTATGAAAAATCATTGAGATTATCTAATGAAGAAAAGGGTAAAAAACCAACTGGTGATATCGTCAATTTAATGAGTGTTGATACCCAAAGAATTCAAGATTTAACTGGTAATGGTTCAATTCTTTGGTCTGGTCCGTTCCAATTAACTCTATGCTTATACTCTTTGTATGAGTTATTGGGTAATTCCATGTGGATTGGTGTGGTTATTATGATTATTTTAATTCCATTGAATTCCTTTATAATGAGATATTTGAAAAAACTACAAAAGATTCAAATGAAGTATAAAGATGAAAGAACAAGATTGATTAGTGAAATCTTAAACAACATCAAATCATTAAAGTTATACGGTTGGGAAACTCCGTACAAGGAAAAATTGAACGAGGTTAGAAACAATAAAGAATTGAAGAATTTGAAGAAAATGGGTATTACTCAAGCCATTGCTAATTTCCAATTTAATGTTGCTCCATTTTTAGTTTCATGTTCTACATTCGGTTTCTTTGTTCTATTTCAAGATAAACCATTATCCACTGATATTGTTTTCCCTGCATTAGCCTTATTCAATCTTTTAGGATTCCCATTAGCTGTTACACCAATGGCTATTTCATCATTTATTGAAGCATCTGTTGCCATTGGTAGATTACATTCATTCTTAACTGGTGAAGAATTACAGCCTGATGCTGTAACTAAATTACCAAAGGCCACCAAAGCTGGTGAAGTAACCGTTAGAGTTGATGACGGTACTTTCCTATGGCAAAGAGAACCAGAGTACAAAATTGCTTTATCGAATATCAATTTTCAATCCAAAAAGGGTGAATTATCTTGTATTGTTGGTAAAGTAGGTTCAGGAAAATCCGCTTTGATTCAAAGTATCTTAGGTGATTTGCATAGAATTAACGGTAGCGTTAGTATTCATGGTAATATTGCATATGTTGCTCAAATTCCATGGATTATGAACGGTACTGTCAAGGATAATATTCTGTTCGGTCATAAATTTGATCCTATCTTTTATGAAAAAACCATTAAAGCATGTGCTTTAACCGTTGATTTTGCTATTCTAACTGATGGTGATAAAACTATTGTCGGTGAAAAGGGTATCTCGCTATCCGGTGGTCAAAAGGCTAGAATCTCGCTAGCCAGAGCTGTTTATGCAAGAGCTGATGTCTATCTATTAGATGATCCTCTAGCTGCTGTCGATGAACATGTTGGTAAACATATTGTTCATCATGTTTTAGGTCCAAATGGTTTATTAGCTTCTAAGACTAAAGTATTAGCTACTAACAAAATATCTGTTTTATCCATTGCTGATAATATTACTTTATTAAAAGATGGTAGTATTGTTGAACATGGTACTTATAAGGAAGTTATGTCAAACCCTAACTCATCATTAGCTCAATTAATAACCGAGTTTGGTCAAAAGAAGAATGAGGAGGATGATACTGTGGAAGAGTTCAAGGATGAAAATGTTAATGTTGATGAATTAATAAGCTCATCTGATGAAAACAGCGTTGTTTTTGATAATATTAGTTTAAGAAGAGCTAGTTTACAATCATTATCACCATATAGTTTAGATTTCAATGATAATGAAAATAAGGATAAACAAAAAGAACATCATGAACAAGGAAAAGTAAAATGGGATATCTATTGGGAGTATTGCAAATCTTGTAATCCTAAATATGTCTTATTGTTCTTGGTTTTCATTATTATTTCAATGTTGTTGGGTGTTTTAGGAAACGTTTGGTTAAAACATTGGTCCGAAGTCAATTCTAAATATGGTTATAATCCAAATGTTATAAAATATCTAGGTATCTATTTCTTATTTGGTTTCTTTTCAGCCTTTGCTACATTATGTCAAACTACCATTGTATGGGTTTTCTGTTCAATTGAAGGTTCTACTGTTTTACATGCTCAAATGATCAATAGTGTATTGAGAGCACCAATGCAATTTTTTGAAACTACCCCAATTGGTAGAATTATGAATAGATTTTCAAATGATATCTATAAAGTTGATGAAGTTCTTGCCAGAACATTTTCTATGTTTTTTTCAAATTCTTTCAAAGTCTTAATGACCATTATTGTTATTTGTTATTCAACATGGCAATTTATTTTAATTATTGTTCCAATATTATTCCTTTACATGTACTATCAAGAATATTATATGAAGACATCAAGAGAATTAAGAAGATTAGATTCAATTTCAAGATCACCAATTTTTGCACAATTTCAAGAAACTTTATCAGGTGTAAGTACAATTAGAGGTTATAATCAACAGAATAGATTCAAGTTTATCAATCAACTAAGTATTGATAAAAATATGAATGCATATTTCCCTGCTATCAATGCCAATAGATGGTTAGCTGTTAGATTAGAATTTTTAGGTTCAATTATTATCTTAGCTGCTGCTGGTTTATCCATTTTAACTTTAAGATATGGTAAGATTACAGCTGGTCTTGTTGGTCTTAGTGTCAGTTATTCATTACAGATTACACAAGCCTTGAATTGGATTGTTAGAATGACAGTTGAAGTTGAGACTAATATTGTCTCTGTTGAAAGAATCAAAGAGTATGCTAATTTAACACCAGAGGCTAGTGAAATTGTTGAACCAAGACCATCAATTGGCTGGCCACAAAATGGTGAAATCACCTTTAAGGATTATTCTACCAGATATAGAAAAGATTTGGATCTTGTATTGAAGAAGATTAATCTAACTATTAAGCCTCAAGAAAAGATTGGTATTGTTGGTAGAACAGGTGCTGGTAAATCTTCATTAACATTAGCTTTATATAGAATAATTGAGCCAGTTGGTGGTGAAATTATCATTGATGGTATTTCCACTTCAAAGATTGGATTGGCAGATTTAAGACATAATTTATCAATTATTCCACAAGATTCTCAAGTATTTGAAGGTACAGTAAGAGAAAATATTGATCCAACCAATAATTATACTGATGAACAAATATGGGGTGCATTAGAGTTATCACATTTAAAGGAACATATCTTAGGTATGAGACAAGAGGATAATGAAGATGGATTACAAGTCAAATTATCAGAAGGTGGTTCTAATTTATCAGTTGGACAAAGACAATTAATGTGTTTAACAAGAGCATTATTAATACCATCTTCAATATTAATTTTAGATGAAGCTACAGCAGCTGTTGATGTTGAAACTGATAAAGTATTACAAGAGACTATTAGAAAAGAGTTTAAGAATAGAACTATTTTAACAATTGCACATAGATTGAATACTATTATGGATAGTGATAAGATTATTGTTTTAGATAAGGGGGAGGTAAAAGAGTTTGATACTCCAGCTAATTTATTGAAGAATAAGGATGGTCTATTCTATTCATTAGTAAATTCCCAATATGAAGATTGATTTGATTGATGAATATTTGTTCATAAGTGATTAAAGATAAAATTATTATTCATTACTGTTATAAAATATAGAATAAATTACTAGTTTAAAATGAAATTAATAGTTGTAAGCGTCTCGGATGTATAACTAAAATCTAAAATCCGACTATGAATTACTATCAAAAATTTCGGTTTCCTCGTTCTTCAGTATATTGGTGCTTCACGTTGACGGTGGAAAGAGCCAAAAGTTTTTCAAACCTAAAGTATATGTTGATAATAATTTACTGGTGTTGAAATGCTAGGCAAATAGAGGAAAAATAACATATAAATAAGCAGAACAAGAATATTAATATTAATATTAGTAATAATAATAATAATAATAATAATAATAATAATAATAATAATAATAATAATAATAATAATGTATCATAACTATCAGAAGAGATAACTATCTCTACTTTTTTTTTTGTTTGTAGTACACACTTACAACTTACAGTCACTAACCAGTAGTTACTCTAACTGTTCGAGACTTCTGTTATAGATGAGATCCATTCTCGAATGCATATTGGATGACAGTTGGTGATGGTTTGATTTGTGAGTTGCGGTAGAAATATATTAATTTAACATAATATTATAAACTGTGGTGTGGGATCAACCAATCAAAAAAAAATATTATCGATTGTATCCTTGAAGGAAATGTGTGAGGTTTAAAAAATTTTATAATCATCAACAAAGAGTGTATATTTCAATGATATTGATATTGTTATCACATAGATCAGATCATCTAAACTATAACTATTGATACACTTAATGTTATTGTTTATTGGTAGTTTATTTAATACTGAGACTAAAATTTCAGCTGTAAATCTTTATCTGAAAGACAATAAGATCGTCATCAGAGATGTGAGATCTGCCATCTCATCTCATCTCGTGTTTTTTTTTTTTTTCTTTTGTTGTCATTTTTTTTTGGTGTTGTTGATTTCAAAGGAGGATATAGGCGTACAAGCCCAATGTTTTGAATTTTTAATAATTTATAGCGAAACTTGATACAATCAACCCTGTAGACTTAAATCCTTACAGCTTTCCATTCTGGAAATCTACACAAACGAAAACCAATCAACGACGAGCGAGAACTAGTTCTCTTTTAGCCTTGCTTGGTATTAGATTTGTCAATATCTATTACTACCCGTTCACTTATATAAGTACTCTCTTTTTTCCTAAATTTTATTCCCCATATTTTCATTAGAAAGTAAAGCGTTAACTCAATCTCTCATTTAATTTATTTGATTACTTATCAAATACATTATTATACCCAATTTGTATAAATAAGAAGAAGAAAAAAGTGGTAATCATAGGATATCTTTTTTATAATTTTCATCGGTTATAATTCAAGTTCATTCTACATTATTTTATCTTATTCTTTTGTACAAAGACTTTTGTTATTTTATTCATTTGAAACAATTAAAGAGATATTCAGTCGTTAATTTCAAGTTATGTTGTTTTCAAAACAAACCATTTTAAAGGTTTCATCATTCATTTCCTTAGCATTAATCGCTGAAGCTACTTCAAGTGAATTTGGCGCCATTGAGTTTGAAAATGTTGGTTATTCAGGTTATTATAGACATGTTAAGACTTTAGACACTAGTAGTGCCTGTGCTTGTGAATTAGTTGATAATAACGATAGAACTATATTCAGTGGTTCAAATGCTCCATTAGATGAAGAATTATCTGTTCATTTTAGAGGTCCATTAAAATTAAGTAAATTTGCTTATTATGTTAGTAATCATTATACTCAACAATCTTCTTCATCTTCATCAAATAGTGATTGGGAAAGATTAGCATATTATGATTCATCTTCTCAAACTTCAACAAATGTAACTTTTTTAACACATGCTGGTGAATCAAGTGCTTGCTTAGGTGATGCTATCTCTTATGCTGATACTGATGGTATATCATATTCAGATACCTCAAAAATCTTAGCTGATGATACTTTGATAAACTCAAATGAAGAATTTATGATTTTTTCTGATATTGCATGTGATGATTCAGATGTTGATAATAATTGTGGTGTCTATAGAGATGGTATTCCAGCTTATTTTGGATTTTATGGTACTACAAAGATGTTTTTATTTGAATTTGAAGCACCAAAGGAAACTTCTACCACTACTTCAACTTCTTATTATGATTTACCAGCTATTTGGTTATTGAATGCTCATATTCCAAGAACTGGTCAATATCCACAAACTGGTGCATGTTCATGTTGGGAAGGTGGTTGTGGTGAATTTGATATCTTTGAAGTTATGAATAGTGCTGAATCAACACATTTTTATTCAACTGTTCATACTTATCAAGGTACCAGTGATATCTATTCAGGTTTCCAAGCTCAAGGTTGGTTACCAAGATCAGAAACTGATACAATGAAAGGTGGTGTTGTATTTACTTCAACTGGTGAAATTTTTGTCTTTTTAAGTGATAGTGTCTCTATTGATTCAACAATTAGTGCTTCTGATGTTACTAGTTGGATTACTACAGAAATCTTAAATGATGATGCTATTGTTGATAAATTAGTTTCTGTTACCAATACTGGTATTGATGATCCAACTACTGCTGTTACTACTACCATAACTAAGACTTCTTCTACTACAACAACTAGTACTGCTGTTACTACTGCAACCACAAAGGCTTCATCATCAAGTTCTTCCAATACTAGTGCTTCAAGTTTAACTTCAAAGACTTCATCTCTTATTTTTACCACATTTTCACGTACTAATAGTACCACTTCAAAGATATCATCATCATCATCATTAGCATCAAATCAAGTTGATTTTGCAGCTTCTTCATCATCTTCCTCATCATATGAACCATATATGACTGGTGTTATTGTTGATGGTAATCCACAATGGAGAATCTATGTTCCAGGAACTTTAGGTCCAATCTCAGATGTTAGTGCAAATTCCAATAGTGAATCAAATTATTATTTTAATGATGTTTTAATTTCTATTGGTAGTACTATAGTTAATGGAACAATTGATATTACTTCTGATGGTTATACCATTGAATATAGTGAACCAGTTGAATCGGATGAATGGTTAATCTTTAATATCTTTGGTAGATCAATTGGAAGTGCACCATTTGGTAATTCTGCTAGTTTATTTGTTAGTATTGATGAAAATAAAAAATTTGCTAAGAGAGAAGTCTTATCTTATGAATTAACTGCTACAGCATCTGTTACTGTGAGTAAATCTTCCACTGTTAGTAGTTCATCAACCATTGTATCATCTTCATCTTCATCTTCAACTTTATCTTTATCCTCAACCATAACTTCAACTCCAACTTCATCTTCTCTAATCACTTCTACTGTTACGGAGGATGATCAATCAACAACTGTTCTTACAGTTACATCATGTTCAAATAATGCATGTTCAAAGACTGATATTACCACTGGTGTTACAGTTATTACTGTTACCAAGTTTGGAGTTGTTACAGAATATACTACATATTGCCCATTAACAGCTATTTCAACTACTTCAACTGCAGCACCTACTGTTACAACCACTTCTACAAGTGTTTCTAAGGGTACCACCTCTACAAGTTCTACCAAAGGTACTTCTACAAGCACCTCCACAAGTACTACTTCTACAAGTACCACCTCTACAAGTGTTTCTAAAGGTACTTCCACAAGTACCACTTCCACAAGTACTACTTCCACAAGTACCTCCACAAGTACTAGCTCCACTAGCACCTCCACAAGTTCTTCAACAAGTACACCATCAACAAGTGCTACTTCCACAAGTACAACATCAACAAGTGCTACTTCTACAAGTACAACATCAAGTACTTCCGCAAGTACAACATCAACAAGTACTTCTTCAACTGATGCTTCAACCGTTTCTTCAAGTAGTACAACTTCTTCAAGTGAATCTAGTATTGAAACTCAATTATCTTCAACATCAACATCACTATTAGAATCAACATCCATTAGTTCAACTTCTATTGATTTAGATTCCACAATTACCTCAATTATTGATATTACCAGTACATATGCACCAAGTTCAACTTTAAGTTCAATTGAACCAACTTCGTCAACAATTGAATCAACTACTATTGAATCAAGTTCAAGTTCAAGTTCCATTGAATCAACTTCATCAACAATTGAATCATCAACAATTACCACAATAACATCATCAACAACTTCATCATCAACAACCAGTGATATTAGTTCTACATCAACAAGTGTTTCAATTAGTTCATATGAAGATTCTGCCATATCATTATTAATGAATAATATGAGATCAATAATTGGTCTTAATATTTTATTTATTATTAATTTAATCTAATCTTTTGATCTTTCTGTTAAATTGAATTTAATCTTTTGATCTTTCTGTTAAATATTATTAAGGTTATCTATTAAGTTAGTGTTTGTCTTTTATTTTATCTTATTGTTTTTATTATCTTATCTTATTGTTTATATCTATTATACCCAATTCTATTTGAACTTTCTTATACCCATTTTTATTTCAACTATTATATTTATACCCATTCTTAGTTTAACTATTATATATAATTATTCTTAATTTAACTATTATATGTAATTAACTATTATAATATATTATTAGAATTCAAATTTTTTTTTACAAGTAAATAATTCAGCAATTATAATTTACAAACTTCAAACGAATCGTACAGATAAAACTTACAAATAGATATATAAATGGTTGGGTATCATATATATAATAGTATTTAAATATATATAACTGTTTTACATAAAAAAATTTAAATAATAAATAACACAAAGCAGTGGCGTCGACGGCGGCAACAGAATTATCATCATCATCAATAAATTTTAAAAGATTTAAAAAATATTAAATTTAAATTAATAAAGCAGCGGCGGCGGCAATAGCACCTAATGATAAACCAGCCTTAATAGCAGCACCTTCATAAGTTGAAACAGCGGCGGTAGTAGCATTACCAGCCTTAGTTGAAGTAGCAACAGTTGAAGTTGAAACAACTTCCTTTGTTGAAGTGATAGCAGCAGAAGTTGAAACAACAGCGGCAGATGAAGATGCAGTTAATGGACAATAAGTAGTATATTCAGTAACAACACCAGATTCAGTTAAGGTAACAACGGTGACACCGGTAGTGACAGCGGTAGTAGCACAGGCATCATGGGAACATGAAGTGATTGTTAAAACAGTTGTTGATTGATCATCTTCAGTAGCAGTTGAAGTAACGTTAACATAAGTGGCGGTAGCAACAGAGGCTAAGGCTAATAATAAAGCTGAAGATTGCATTTTATATTTTATATTTAATTGAGTATTTAAAGCGAGCGAGTGAAATTAAAGATAAAGATAACTTAAAGATTAAATCAAGAACAAGAATAAAATTAAATAGTAAAAGAGAAAAAGAGGAATTTCTATTTAATATATATATATAGGTAAATAAATAATAAGTAATAATAAATAATATTGAGAATTCTCTTCTCAGAGGGAAATTTTTTTATTTTTAATTTTTGCTGGTCTGTTTTCATTTTCATTTTTATTTTTATTTTAGCCCTGTGGTTATTTTTAGTAAGGTTTATTTGTTTACGTTTTGCTTTTTCTCTTACATTATTAATATTTTCTCTATTAATAATAAATAATAAATAATGTTAATAAGGGCAAAAGGGAAAGAGGGAAATTAGAGACAGTTTTTAGTTAGTCATTAAGGAGGCGATGCGCCAATATTCCCACTATGGTAATTTACATGCATGGTGATGTAGGATAAGACTAGGAAAGTATCAAAAGTGTATCATCATACAGGTTTTAATATTACTTAATTAGGAGCAAACCAAGCCCGATTGGTATTAAGGTTGCTAGTTAAGAGAAGGTTGCGCAGTTTTACGTAACTAGACGCGAAATACATAAATAGTTAATAATCTTGGGTGCATTTTTACGCAAATTAATGATTTTTTACGTAATTTATGTTTCCTAATCTTTCTAATGTTTGTATGTTTTTCAAATTTTAAAGTTTTTATCTGCTGACGTTATATTTTGGATTTGTCATTGAAACAATCTTCACTGTGATTGGTTGGATTTGTTTATAGTTCTTTTTTTATTTATTTTATTTTTAAAAAATATAATATTATTATTATTAAACATTTATTTTTATATACATATCTGGCTATTACAAGAGTTATTAATAGAATATTAATGGAAGGTTTATTATAGTATTACCTTAGTATATCTATGTGTTAAATAGATTAAAATTTGATTGCTATTTTTTTCTTGTTTATTCGTGTAATGTTTATTTCAATGGATTAACTAATTTTAAGATTAATTGCAAGATTAAAGATTAATTCATGGATTTTTAATGATTGTTTAACTAGTTTTACTCTTTTAGGAATACTATAATAACTACGTATATAAGTAGTAATAGTAATAGTAAATAGTAATAGTAAATAGTAAGTAATAATTTAGTATATCATAATTCCGAATTTGGAATTTGGAATTTGGAATTGTGTATTGATGTAAATAAATAAAAAGTACAAATCTTTTGTTTGTTTTGTTTCCATAGCAACACGTTGTTTGTTAATAGAATTCTACTTATACTACTTATACTACTCCTTTTAATAATACTCTATAAGTATCAATAAAGGGTTTATTAACTAATATTAACTAGTTTGTAAGTTAATGTTAAATTTGATTTAACAATTTATTAATATTAAGCTTAACTATAATACACATATACATATACATATACTTAAAGATTCTCATATAACTAGTATCTAATTATATATCACTATTCTATTTTAGATATCTAATTAAAGTAGTGAAGTAATAATAGAAGTAAGAATTGCCAGCCTATTACATTTTATTGATTATGTAATAATGCCGCTTTATTTATTTTTATTTATTTTTATTTATTTTTATTTATTTTTATTTATTTTTATTTATTTGGAAAACGCCCCAAAACCAACAACTAGAAACACAAAATTTAAGCCTTTATTATTAACTATATTATCATTATTATTAATACTTGTTTATAATGAACCTTAACTATTAATTATTAATCATCAATATTAATTGATTGCATATTATGTAGTAACTAATGTATACAATTTATATTGATTTGTTTTAATTTTTATGTTTTTGATTTGTTTCATTTATGTTTTGTTTTGATTTCAAGTTTGTTTTGATTTCGCTTTGTGTTTTCATTTCGTTTTATTTTCGATTTATCTTTTAGTTTATGTTTTGATTTCGTTCATATTATGTTATGTTAATGTTTATGATTCATTCTCAATTCAGATAATCCTCAATTCATGTATATCAATCAAAACATACTTTAACAGTTATTAGTTTATTTTATTTTATTTGATCTACTTTTAAACTAAATTAAGGTCTAATTGTTTGAAATTTATATTTTATTAATTATGTTATTGAATTAATCAATATGTAAACATATAATAATAATCTTATATCTTTGTATCTACACTACACATATATATATCTAAACAAATCCTATCCTGTCATATATTAGATTTATTATAGAAAGATTGACTTTTAATTGAATTCTATTTGACTTTTAATTGAGTTTTAATCACTTTTAATTACCCTTCGATTGATAACTTTCAATTAATAACCTTTAAATTGAATGTATATAGATACAAGTTGATAAGTTTAATCAATTGATAAATAATACACGTATATATTTGAATAATGAATTTATAAAGTAGTAATTAGAAATGAATGTAGACGAGACCGGATGTCGTTCATCTACTAGCAACTGCTTGTAGTAAAAGATGGTCGGATTTGATCGTTTGTAGAAGAACGGAAAAAAAAAATTTACTTAACTATATAAAATCTTTTTGGTATGAAGCCTCATCACACTGATCGTTGTAAATAATATTGATTAACTACAATATAGATAGATATCTAATTGAATATCATGAAAGTAGTAGCATTAATCTCTGGTGGTAAAGATTCTTTCTTTAATATCCTTCATTGTTTAGCTAATGGTCATGAAATTGTTGCATTGGCTAATTTAATGCCAAATGATCCAAATGTTCAAGAATTAGATAGCTTTATGTTTCAAACTGTTGGTCATGATATAATTAATCAATATATTGAATTAATTGATATACCAATCTATAGAGGATATATTAAATTAAATGGTTCAAAGAATAAAGATTTAGATTATCAAATTACAAATGATGATGAAGTAGAAGATTTATTTGATCTATTAAATAAAATTAAATTAAATCATCCAGATATTGATGCATTATCAGTTGGTGCAATATTATCAAGTTATCAAAGAATTAGAGTAGAAAATGTTTGTAATAGATTAAATTTAACTTCTTTATCATTCCTTTGGCAAAGAGATCAATTAGAATTATTAAATGAAATGATTAATACAAATTCAATGAATGCAATTATTATTAAAGTTGCAACTATTGGACTTAATAAATCATGTCTTGGGAAATCTTTAATTGAAATTTATCCAACTCTATTAATGGCTCATAATAGATTTAATATCAATATCTGTGGTGAAGGTGGTGAATTTGAATCCTTAGTATTGGATTTACCATTCTTTAAGAAGGAATTAAGATTGATTAAATTTGATATTAATTCAATTAATGATTCATCTTATTTAATTCCATTAGAATTTGAATTATTAGATAAGGATCATTATACTTCAAATTTGAGTTCAAATTCAAATTCTAAAAACAAAAAGTATTATAATATAAATGATAAAGATGTTGATTGGAAATCTTTTCTACCTGTTCCAAAATCATTATTAAATGATCAATTTCAATCAATTTATGATGATTTATCTAATGATAATACTACTACTACTACTACTACCACTTCTAGTACTACTAATAATATTGAGTACAACAACCAGACACAGGATCAAGTAAATAGAGAACCAATAGTCTTAAAGATTAAGGATAAAGTATTTATCTCAAATCTAATTGGTAATCCAAATTCTTCATTATTTGAACAGATTAATCAAATCTTTGATAATTTAACAAATATAATGAAATCATTCAATATTGAATCATCTAAATATATTCAACATTGTACTCTATTATTATCAAATATGTCAGAATTTTCAATTATAAATAATGAATATGTTAAATTTTTTAAATTTAATTTACCACCTTCAAGAGTCTGTATTGAAACAAATTTATCTAATGGAATAAATTTACAATTATCATTAACACTATTATTAACTGATAAGTCTTCAGGTCTACATGTTCAAAGTAGAAGTTATTGGGCTCCATCAAATATTGGTCCATATTCTCAATCTATTATTGATCAAGATCAAATGGCTACATTAAGTGGTCAAATTCCATTGATTCCAAGTTCAATGATTCTTAATGAATCTCATAATGATAATGAATTATTTAATTCAATATTATCATTACAACATTTAAATAATGTTAAGGATGTAATTGGTTGTTTTAATCAATTAACAATTACTTGTTTTATCACTGATGAAATATTTATTTCAAATGTTATTAATGTTTGGTCTTATTATTGTAAGATTAATGAATTTGGTATTAATCATCCAAATTCTTTATTAGTTGTTCAAGTTAATAATTTACCAAAAGATGCCAATGTTGAATGGGGTGGAATTTCATACAAGAAACCATTAAGTTTACATTATGATGATGATGATGATGATGACAATAATGATAATGACAATAATATAAATGATGATGAAAATGATAATGATAATAATAACATTATAAGGAAACAAAATTCATTATATTATTCAAATAATAATAGATTTGTATCTACTCTAGCATTTAATAAAGAAGAATTCAATGAATTAGATAGACAATTCAAAGATAATTTACATTATACAATCTATACTAAACCAAATAATATTAAATATTATAAAGATATATCAACAGAATATATTCCAGTTAAGAATGTTTGGAATTATAAAGGTGAATTAATTGATTATGGTATTATTGTAAGAAACTAGATACACTTATACACCATTGACTACCAACTACTAAGTACTTCCCTTGCCCTAACCATACTATATATGAAAGATAAACATCCAGACATAGGTACAATAACAATAGAAAAAACACAGTCACATTGAACTCAAACATCTGAACACCTAATACCTCTTCTAGGTTTTTCTCATTTGCCTCGTTTTTCAAAATATTCAATCTATTTTCATTATATGACTAACACCTGAACACCACAGACTCAGAATTTTTTTATTTTTTTTCTTCTTTTTGAGAAACACCAAAATTATAATAAATATTAATATTACATTGAATAGTACCACATATATACTTTACTAGTATTATCCTCAAATATTTTTGAAAAAGAAGATGTCTGCTACTCAAGCTCCAAAATGGTATCAAGCTGAAGATGCTCCAGTTCCAAAGAGAACTAGAAAGACTGCTCAACCACAAAAATTAAGAGCTTCATTAGTTCCAGGTACTGTTTTAATCTTATTAGCTGGTCGTTTCAGAGGTAAGAGAGTCGTTTACTTAAAGAACTTAAAGGATAACACTCTATTAGTCTCTGGTCCATTCAAAGTCAATGGTGTTCCATTACGTCGTGTCAATGCTAGATACGTTATTGCTACATCCACAAAGATTGATGTTTCCTCTGTTGATGTTTCAAAATTCGAAGTTGAATACTTTAGCAGAGAAAAATTAAATAAGAACAACAAATCTGAATCTAAATTCTTTGGTGAAGAAGGTGCTAAGAAGGAAATTAAGGAAGAAAGAGTCACTGATCAAAAAAATGTTGATAAATCATTATTAGCTGAAATTAAGAAGACTCCATTATTAAAGGAATATTTAGCTGCTTCTTTTTCATTAAACTCTGGTGATAAACCACATCAAATGAAATTCTAAGTTTCTTAAACTCATTTATTATCCTCTCAATAATCCATCAAATGTTTGTCATCATTGATTTACTTTTTTAATGTATCTATCTCTGAATGATCAACAAACCATCATCAAAATTTTAATGAATTTATTATCATGTCTTTTTCTTTTCTCCTTTCTTTTGGGTCTTTTCACCAAGATATATTATAAGGGAAGGACATGTTAATCTGTTATCATAATTGATTTAAATTAACACTAGATTAATTATTTGTTATGTATCTTTTACAATAGGGCGTGTTATAATTTTTTAACTTTTTTTTTTTTTGGAAAGTTTTCATTTGTGTTTATTATCACTATCTAAATTATTGTTATAATTAATTAGCTTTAAAATATATAATTCCAAAAATACAATATAAAAAGTATTAAAGATGAAAATAAAAAGAAAAACTAATGGAAAATATCATCTAATATTTGTAGTATCAATTGCTTTTAATTCATAATTCTCGGTAGTTACTTTTTTATTATGTCGTTACTGAATGTAGTAATTTTTTAACACTTTAAATTCGATGTACTAGGAAAAATAATTGATTATCGTTAACAAACATCAACAACAAATAAATTTATCTTGTAATTTGTATAAGAGCAACAACAAAAGAAAGCAGTATAAATGTTGACACATACTGCTCAGTATCAACATCTTCTTAAGAATGTCAGAATAGAAGTAGTATTTGAGAGATCACCTGTATTTGCAAATGAAGAGGTCTCTGCCATAATAAGGTTCAAACATTTAGGTAAACCAACAACCAAACCAAATCCAACATTTAAAATACCTAATGAAGAATTAAACAATGGTATTGATCCAAAAAAGAAAGAAGAAAATGATCAGAAACAACTACAAGAAGGTGAAGAAGAAGGTGAACAACAACAAACTGCTGGTTGGTTTGGTTCAAGAGTATCCACACAGTTATCTAACGCAGCAAGAATGTTATTTCTTGAAGAAGAGATAGATCCTCAACAAAGACAAGCAAGAGGTGATATGATAAGGAATAAACCTGTTGATTTATTAACTGGTTATGTTCAATTATCAGGTTATTTTACCTATGATTCTTCAAAGATAGATAATGAAAAGATTCAAGAGTTTAAAAAGAACTCATCTGTTGCTGGTAGAATGGGCGGATTAGAGGGATTTGAAATCTCAAAGAAGAGTGATGTATCAATGTTAGGTTCTTTAACTACTGGTATTTCAAACCTATTAAATACTAGTATTGATGAATTAGGTATTGAAATAGATTCAAATAATAATAATGATAATATTAAGGATACTAATAACTTTGTACCATTCTTTGCTACTGCACAATCATTACTATTTAGTCAATTAAGATTAAATCCTGGTGATCTTCAAGTCTTTTATTTTAAATGTAAATTACCAGAAACTGTACCACCATCATATATTGGCAAATCAATCAGTATACATTATCGTTTGATTATTGGTTCATCATTAAATAAAACAATTCCAAAACCACTAAATGTCCATTTCCCAATTAGAGTCTATCCATCATTTGATGAATTTGGTTATCAACCAATAAGTAAATTAGATAGATTTATTCTATTACCACAAGAAAAGATTCTAAATGAAAATATTACAACTAATGAACAAAGAAGACATAGTTTCCAAAGTATTAAAAAAGTTGCATTGACACAACCGAAATTATCTCAGTCTAATAAAAAGGAAATATTCTTATCAAGAATGAAATATTTAATTGATCATGATGAAGATATTGTCGATAATGAAAACGAAATAAGTGAATTTATAACTACTGAGACAAGAGATATTATTTCACGTTATTGTGAAAACTTATTAGCATCTAGAAGTATTATAAGTGCAGCTGAAATGGCAAAGTCAAATAAAGTCTTTTCAAATGGTAATGGTAATGGTAATATCAATGGTAATGTTACTGATGGCCATACCGAAAAACTTGAACCGACTGATGAAGAAATTAGTAATAACAATAAGACTACTGGTGATGAATATAACAAACAAGAAACAATTGTTATTGAAGACAATAAAAGATTTGTTTCAAGAGAAACATTTATCTATGAGAGACAAATTAATAAATTACAGACTAATTATTGCATAACAAAAAATTCAGACATTTTAACAAACTTAACAATATCTAAGCCATTTTATAAGATTGGTGAAGAGATTAGATTATTTTTCGATTTCCCAAGAAGAACAGATTATAAAAATAGAATCACTGGTATATTAGTATCATTTGAAAGTGTGGAAATTATTAATGATAAATATTCACAGGATTCTACTACAACATCTCAATCCCCATATACTACTTCATATTTTAAGGATTCAATAGCGTTATTTAATAAGGATCAAATTTCTATAAATATACCAATCTCATTGTTTGTTGCAAGTCAGTTTAAGACAGATATTTTTGAATTGAAATGGTCATTAGTCATTAAATTAATATTGTCTCAATCAAAACAATTATCTGCTGTATATGATGATGATTTGGCCACTATTTATAATGCACCTGAATCAATTAATGGGAGTGAGTTCAATTTTAGATTACCAATTATCATTTTACCATCAGATAAAGATTTTGGAGGAATAGTGATAAATTAGGACCAACATTTATAGAAAATGCATATAATAAACTTTAATCACATTTTTACGTTTGATGACTACCTGTAAAATATTTGACATTTAACTTGCATGATATTATATGATTAGCTCTTTAGGTTGAGCTCTATTGTTTATTAATTTTATTTATTTATTTGTTTATTTATTTATTATTCATTATTGCATATTTGAAACGTATCTTATTGTTGTAAACTTTTCTTATATGAGTTAACCCAATTATTCCATAATACCTTTGCTGATGTATTCTTACTCTTATGTGAAGATTGTGGGGATTCATTTTCATTATTTGGGATTGATGTCGATGATGAAGTAATTGTATTATTAGTGATCAATTTTTCCATTGTTGGATCACTAGAGTCATCCACATCATTCTCTTTCGTATCATTTGTGTCATTATTGTGTTTCATTTCTTTTTCTTTATTCTTATCATCACTATTTATCTTCTTCAAAGTTTTCTTATATTCTTCAAATTTCTTTGTATTCTCCAATTTAAATTGTTGAAATCGTTCACTCAAAGATTTAACTTCTTCAACATATTGGTGTTTAGGTTCAAATACATCAAATATATGATCATCAGTATTAGAATCAAACAGTTTGAAATTATTAGTAGTTTTCCATGCTTCAACAAAATGATAATTGAAATGTTTTAACTGATTTGAATGATGATTCCCATTATTTGTTGCTGATGCTGTTGAAGATAGCGAAGAATCAAAATTATTAGTATTACTATTATTATTACTATCATTAGTATTTAGATATAGCTCATGTGGAGGATTTCCTTTAAATTTGATATAGAATTCATCATATTTAACGGTAGCAAGAAAACTTGTTAGATAATCTTCAAATCTCCATCTTATATAATCATCATTACCAAGATAACCAAGATATGTCTCTGATTGAGATGAAGTTTGAACAGAATTTATAATTTGAAGCATAAATTTTTTATCATGAGTAGTTAAAGTTAATGGTTGTATCAGATCTTGATTTATAATTTCAATTGTTTTAGAATCAATATTTATTAATATATCAGCCATTTTATTCTTTTGATTTAAAATTAAAGCATTTGAGGTACCAATTGTATAATATTTGATACGAGATAATTCATCAAATTGCTGTAATGGAGCATAAGAATTAAATATCCCATCTTTACCAAATATTTGTAAAGGTAAACCAGCAAATGCTAATACTGAATTTCTATCACTTGATTTAAAACTTGTAATTAATTTTAAATTTTCGGCATAATGATTTAAATTTGGAGATGAACAATCTAATAAATTATTTATTAGATTTGGTATTAATGAAATAAATGCAAATATTGTTATTGATAATTTTGATGGATTCGCAGAATAAAATGCAATTCTCTTTTCCAACAATAAAGCCTTTAATATAACTAGAACATTTTTTTGAAAACTTTTTATTAAATCTCTTAATGAAAGACCAGAATAGAAATCACTTTCATCAACAAATTGATTATTATCATTATACATTTGTTTTAAATTATGATAAAGTAGATCAATAATTGATTTATCAACAAAATTTCTTTGATTAAAATAAGATTTTGTAACAATACTTAGTTTTTCCTTTATTTGACCAAAAATTGGTTGTTTTAATAAGACTACTATTGCCTTTTGAACGGATGATCTAGTATATTCATCATCTTTTTGAAGAAGTTCATCAGTTCTCAAATGTCTTGTACAAGATATTGCAAGTAGAGTAGTACCATGTGACTTATCCTTATCATTATCTAAACTTTCATCTTCATCCTCATTTTCATTTTCATTATAATAAATTGGGAAATATGAGAAAGTTTCATCATAGGAATGTGATCCATCAGGTAGAGCTTGGAAAGGTAAATATGGCCATATCTTTGCAAAATATTGAGTTGATCTCTTAGGAGAAACAATTGTATTTGAATATTCAATTTCTGGACCTCTAAGATGATGGAAATTAACTACAAGTACACCAAATATTAAATCTTTAGCCATACCTTCAATTTTCAATATCTTTTTGGATGGTGATCTAGAGGCATATGCTCGTAAATTTGATGTGGATGAAGTGTTTAACGTATTAGTCTTTGCATCTCTTTGCTTTATTGGATTTAATGAAGGAATTGAACTTTGATTTAATTTAACAGGTGGTAAAAGAGTATTATTAGCAGTATTAGTAGTTGAATTGTTATTTGTAGTAGCTTTCAGAGCACCATTGTCTTGATTTATTGGATCTATTGTATTATTGGAATTCAGAGGTATATTATCTTGAGTATCAGTAGAAGTTGTAATGGTCTTATCCTGTATTTTGTCTTCACTATTAATATTATTTGTACCTATATCATGTTGTTGTTCTGATTGTTCCACAATTTGATCATCAGAGTTAGTGCTATCATTAAGATCATCAATGATTTCACTTAAAGCGGACATCGTTCTCTCTTTTCTTAAAGTTTTGCTCTTTTGAACTATTGATTGACGATCAATTATCTTTCTTTGTATACTACACGCCAGTAATTATTGATGATGATGATGATGATGATGATGATATTTATGTATGTATTTGTGTTAAATTAGCATTTTTTTTTAACTTTTTTTTTTTTAAATATTTAATTGGGGAAGAAAAACAAAAGTTGAAGCAAAAAGACCCCAGTTCGATTCTCTAGAAGGACAAGACTTACTAAAGTGATAATAAGAATTACAGGTTGGTTAAAATTTATATATTAACAAGAAATCATTTATTCATTGATTTATAGATCTATTTTCAATTGCAAGTGCAGATTGATGTATATGTTCTGATATATCTGTATGATTATCTATATTTGAATAACTATTCACCTTTATTGGAGTTTCAATAGGAGTTTCTAATGTATAATCACTTGAATGAGAATGAGAATGAGAATCTATATGAGAATGAGAATCTATATTATTAGTATCAATACTAATTAAAGTTTGATTCTTTAACAATTGTAATTGATCAAAAGTTGAAGAAGTTGAAGAAGTTGAAGAAGTTGAAGAATGACGAGAATCTGGATCTGATTCAATTCTTTTGATTAGTTTATTTAATCTTTCCAAATCTTTACCAGAATTCTTAACGACTTTATGATCATCCGTTGTGGTTGTTGTTGATGCAGTGATTATTTCTGGTAATGTTAAATTCTCATTATTATCATTAAAATTATTGACAATTTTGGCAGAATTAAAATCAAATAGATATAACTTATCATTAATAACAGTCATATTACTTAATTTAATATCTCTATGATGAATACCTAAATCATTATTTAATAAATTTAATTGAGATGGTGCCTGGTTTAACAAATATGGATAAATATCAGATGCTTTATTATTAATCTCTAATCTTTCCAAAAGTATAAAGAACCCATTACTTATAATACCATTATCATTACTACTATTATTATTATTGCCATAATTTAATGATAGATATCCATAATTATACATCTTTGGAACATTAATAAGTGATGATGAGGAAGAAGTAGAAGAAGTAGGAGAGGAATGATTATTATTAAAAGTTTGAATTCTTAAATAACAAGCAACTTCAATTTCAAATTTATTTTGACAAATACTTTGATAAACTTCAGGTATATCAATAAATTCAATTTGTTTTATAATGGATAAATCATAATATTTCATTACTAATTGATTATTATCAATATTATTATTATTATTATTTGAATTTTTAATTTCATTATAATCATTTTGATTTAATAAATTATTATTATATAGATAATCAATATCAATATAGATAATATCAGCAATTTTTTCTTTATTACATCTAAAATATCTAAAATTTTCCTTTAATGTATCATATGAATCCACATATAGATGATTTGTATGAGAATTTTTAATACCATTCTTAACCTTCTCAGAGAGATCATTTGATTGTATACCATCATCATTATCATAACCATTATCATTTTTACCACTATTGTCATTTATATTTTCATCTACATTTAAGATTACATTTACAACATCAGTATCAACATCAGCATCATTATCATTATTATTATCATTACCATTATGAGCAGCAAAAGAAGCATTATTTAATTGCAATAATTCCAATCTTCTATTAACTTCATCAAGATCTACAGGTTGTGACATTGGAATATTCAATTTAGTATATCTCTTTTTACCCTTATCTTTATCTTTATCCTTATTCTTATTCTTCTTTGACCTTAGTAATGATGGTATAGGTATAGGTATGGTTATACCTCTATACTGTTTGAAGTTTGTATTCCTATTACTACTACCACTAGTAGTATTCTTAAATGAGGGTGGTGATGTATAAAAGGTTGAGGTCTGCTTAGGTATAAGGTATGTATATAGGGATAGCATCTAAACTAACTAATAAATCACTTTACAATATTTAACTATGGTGGTTATCTGGGGTTGTAGTAATGGTTATTGTAATTATAGTGCCACCAAATCTAAGGCGCCTAATTAGTCTTATCGGGTAGATAACCTAGTCTATTACTAAAGTGTTAATAAAAAGAGTGGGTCCAAGCTTACAAACGTGTAAGTGTAGTGGGAAAGCTCAACTTATAAGTATGAAGAGTTTATATTTCATATTTCATATTATTTATAAGTGATTATATCATATATTGATTATCATGATACTATTATATACTACATCATAGTATTTACTAAGAGGTCATCACAAATTCCCATTTTTATTGCTTTATGTGGAAACCACTAAATTTTATTAAATTGGGGCAATTTTTCTATGGATCAATGGTGGGCATGATGAAATTACCTGTTTGGGTAATATTGATATATTATTATATGGATATGCGTAATAATGGCGTAAACACGAAAAACGATATTTACTTTACTTTACTTTACTCTACTTTAACTACTACTATAGGTTGATTATTAGATATTGGTTGTATTGATAATTGGTTGATCTGGTGTTAATGTCTTCACATAGATTGCCAGCGCAGTCATTGAAACAATATCTTGAACAGAGATCTCAGATGTTACCCATTCAGACTGGGATACATCAATTAGATAATGATTTAGATGGTGGTTTCCAATTGAGTAATATATACGAAATTGCAACACTTCCAACAACTGGGAATTATTCATTTCATATTCAATTGATTAAAGATTCATTGATAAAATATCCTAATAGTAAAGTTATATGGATATCAACTTTTAATTATATTCCATTATTAACCTCTTTAAGATTAGTTAACTCTAATTCTAATGTTAATTCTGATGTTAATTCTGCTTCTGGTGTCGATTCTGATGTTGATGGTAATGTTGATTATGATATTGATTATAAAAGAGTTAAACTTTTGAGATTGACAACTACAAGTTCATTATTATTATTTTTACAATCTCTATTAAAATCTACAAATAATATGTCTAATATGACATCATCATCATCAGCAACACCTAAAATAACAAATGATCAATATTCATTAATAATGATTGATGATTTAGCAAGTCTCTTAAATATTACATATAATGAAATTGAAGAATTAATAATATCAAATAATAAACAAAGAAATCAAGATTTAATTAATCCAAGACCAATTAATTTGGAAAAGATTAATTTAATATCTCAATTAAAGAGACAAAGATCAATATTAGACTTTTTAAAATTGTTATCAAATATTTGTTCAAAATTAAATGTCTGTACAATTTTATTTAATAAACAAACTATTAAAAATGTACCATTTATTGAATTTCAAGATCATTCACAAACTCAACAACAACAACAACATGACCACCATCATCATCATAATCATAATCAGTATAATCAAATAGATTCTAGTCGAAATAAGAAAAAGATTAATCAACAGTTATTAACTTCTTCCTTAGGTGATCATCCTTCTTGGTCCATATATTTAAAAGCAAGACTTGTATTTTATAAAGATTGGTTACCTGATTATGATTTGGATTTGGAATTAGACAATGGAATTGAAAACAATGATAATAATAATAATAAAAATAATAATGATAATAATAATAATAATAATAATAATAATAATAATTCAACTGCTACTTTCATTAAAGTTTTCCATAATTCAAATTCAATAAAGATTAAACCTTTTTCACAACAGCAACAGCAACAGCAACAACAAAGAGTATTAATTGGATTTCAAACTTGTAATAATGGTGGTATAAAAGAATTAATCAGTTTGAATAACAAAACATGTAATAATAATGTATCTTCACAAATGGATTCATTACAAGTAGAACAATTGAATATTGATAGTTCACATTTGGACTTAGAAAATTCTGTTAATAATAGTACTATTATTGAAAGATCTTACAATCATCAAACTAATAATGACAATAATGATACTAATAATGACACTAATAATAACGACAATGATAATGACAATAACAATGATAATAATAATGATATGGATAATAATTTTCTTGTTGATACAGATGAAGAAGAAGAATTATTATTACAATCTACTAGTTTTAACAATAATATAGAGAATACAATTATACTTTCATCTCAACTTTTAAAAGAACAAGAAGAACAACAGGAGCGAAATGAGGAAAGAGAAGTAGACCAAGAACAGCAAGAGCAAAAGCAGGATAAAGTAGAAGAAGAAGAAGTAGAAGAAGAAGAAGTAGAACAAGAAGAGAAAGAAGTAGAACAGGAACAAGAAGAAGTATTAGAGGAAATAGAAAAAGAAGAAATAGAGAAGGAGACTAATCTTTTAAGTAATAGTGAAGTTAATGATGAGAATGATTTGAAAATAATTAGCTCTACACCTATACATATCACTTCAGTATCTAAGGATACTAATTATAATGATAACAATTGTAATGGGAATATCACTATACAGGAAGAAATTGAACCTCTTGAAGTTGATAATGAATTAGAAGAACTTTATCCAACTCAACCAGAATCATTAAATATTATGCAATTAACTCAACTACAAGAAGTATTAATCCCATTAAAAAGGAAAAAATTAAGTGAATTAAATGATAGAGTTAAGAGAGTTAGAATACCATTATTAACAAATTTAGAAAATATGATTAATATTAATAATGAGAATGAAATACCAGATAGTCAACTATACTTTTAATACATTTTACCTATGATGTTCTGCAGAGAGATAAAATTACCATTATAGGTAATTTCCATATTTGGGTCATATATATTATTTTTTACGTCATAATTTATTTTCTTTTTTCTCTTTGGTTTTTCCATAAATTTTATTGGTATTAATCATTATTAGCATTAGCATTAGCATAAGCATTAGCATTAGAATTATATATATATACATGTATATAACATCATAATATTTAATATAATATCATATAGAACTATATTACTCTTTCAGTATCAGATTAACCATCATTGATTGACCTATTTATTAATATAATAACTTCTTCTTCATACGGTATACACACACATAGACACACTTACATCCAGACAACAGCAATCCACTACTTGATAAATTTCCAACAATCCCACATTCTAATTTCTGAGTATCAGTTGACACCAAAGTTTATCCGTTTAAAATATCAATTTAGTTAATTAAGTTAATATTTATTCAATCATTACAAATTGCAAAGGGTGTTTCAGTAATAGATCATAACCTTAAACTACACTCTTCTATCGCTTTTAAAGAACTCTGTGTATATAAGACAAATTCAAAATTATGACTGCTGCTAATAATGAATTTGTATACCCAAAGTTTGAGAACTTTATTAAACCAGCAGACTATAAGGATAAGAAATTATCTGGTAGAATCTTAAATGCCTTTACAACCATTCCAAATCAAATTTATAAAGAAAATGAAAATGATACTAAATGGAAGATTAGAAAATTAACTGGTAATTCTGCTTTACATTCTGCATTTTCATATATTAATGAACAAACTGAATGGGAAAATCATTTAATTGCTTGGACTGGTGAATTACAATCTGGTTCTAAGACAAATGATGATGCATATTATTTAGAAGATGAGGAAAAGGATACAATTGAAAGACAAATTAATTTAGCAAATAATACTTCAAATATTCATCCTGTTTGGTTATTAAGAAAGGATCAAGAAAGATGGAGAAAATATGCTGAAAATGTTATTTGGCCTGCTTTCCACTATATAACTGATGGTAATGAAGAAAATGAATGGTGGTATGATTATGTAAAATTTAATGAAGCATATGCTGCTAAATTTGTTTCTACCTATAAGGAAGGTGATATTATTTGGATTCATGATTATTACCTAATGTTATTACCTCAATTAATTAGAATGCAATTACCAAATGCAATTGTTGGATTTTTCTTACATTGTCCATTCCCATCAAGTGAATATTTTAGAGCATTACCAAAGAGACAACAATTATTAGATGGTCTTTTAGGTTCAACTAGAATTACATTTCAAAATTATTCATTTGTTAGACATTTTATTAGTTCTTGTAAAAGAGTTCTTGGTCTTGATACTACCCCAGATTCAGTTAGTATATATGGTACTGTTGTTAGTATTGATTCTTTACCAATTGGTGTTGATGTTCCAAAGATTGAATATGATGCATTCAATGATGTAATTGATACTAAGGTTAATAAGATTAAAGAAATGTATCAAGGTAAATTATTAATTGTTGGTAGAGATAGATTGGATTCAGTTAGAGGTGTTTTCCAAAAAATACAAGCTTATGAAATTTTCTTGGAAATGTATCCTGAATATAGAGAAAATGTTATATTGATTCAAGTATCAACTCCAACTCTATTCCATTCTGCAAGAGTAGAATTTCAAGTAGCAGATCTAATTGCTAAGATTAATGGTACTTATGGTTCATTCAATCATTCTCCAATTCAACATTATCAAACAAGATTAGAAAAGGATGATTATTTAGCACTATTAAGAGTAGCTGATTTAGGTTTAATAACTCCTATTAGAGATGGTATTAATACAACAGCTTTAGAATTTGTCGTTTGTCAAAAATATAACCATTCTCCATTGATCTTATCAGAATTTAGTGGTTCTGCTTCTGTCTTAAAAGATTCTCTAATTGTTAATCCTTGGGATTCAGTAGCAGTTGCCAAAATGATTAAGGAAGCTTTAGAATTATCAACAGAAAGAAAGGAACAATTAAGTGCATTATTATCGAAGGATGTGATCTCTATTCAAAATTGGACTAACAATTACTTAACTAATCTAGTTCAGCAAGTTGAAGGTGATAATTCAAGAGTTAATCTAACACCTGCTTTAAATAGACCATTACTATTAGAACATTATAAATCTGCCGAAAGAAGGTTATTCTTATTTGATTATGATGGTACTCTGACTCCAATTGTTAAGGATCCAGCTGCTGCAATTCCTTCATCAAGATTATTAAGTATATTAAAGATGCTTTCTGATGATCCAAAGAATCAAATTTGGATCATTAGTGGAAGAGATCAAATCTTTTTAGAAAAATGGTTAGGTAATAATCCAAAATTGGGTTTAAGTGCTGAACATGGTTGCTTTATGAAAGATATTAATTCAACTTGGATTAATCTAACTGAAAGTTTTGATATGTCATGGCAAAAGAAAGTAGACGAAATTTATACTCGTTATACTGATAAGACACCTGGTTCTAATATTGAAAGAAAGAAAGTTGCATTGACATGGCATTATAGAAGAAGTGATCCTGAATTAGGTGAATTTCAAGCCAAAAAATTAGTGGAAGAGTTAAATAATACTGTTGTTAAAGAATATGATGTTGAAGTTATGACCGGAAAGGCAAATGTGGAAGTTCGCCCAAGTTTTGTCAATAAGGGAGAAATTGTTAAAAGATTAACTTTAACAAGACATGGAGCTCCTCAGAATGTTGATAATTTCAATAAAAGTCATAAACATGAAGAATTACCAGATTTTGTTCTTTGTCTTGGTGATGATGCCACTGATGAAGATATGTTTAGAAAGTTATTAGAAGTTGAAACCGAATGGGAAGATAAATGTGATTATACAAAGAACGTGAAATTTGATAACTTTGGATTTTATCCTGTCAAAGTTGGCCCAGCATCAACTCAAACTTTAGCTACATCTCATTTAAATGATCCAACTCAAGTCATTGATACTCTTGGATTATTAGTGGGTCAAGTTTCATTGTTTGAAAGTCCAGGTACAATTGATTTAGATGATAGAGGACATGTCAAGAATAGTGAATCAAGTCATAGATCAGAAGCTGCTATCGCTGCATTTAGATTAAAGAAAACTAATTCAATCTCACGCGGGTCAAAGTCTACCTAAAAAGCTTTCAGTATACTATATACAGGTGTATTATTACACTATATTTACCAATGATTTTGATTCCAATATTCAATCTATCAAGTTTGTTTTCAGTGCAAATTAATTTATAATACAACTAGAGTAGTCTACATAAAAATATACATTAAACTGATATATTTATATACATACAAGATAATATTAAACACATTTTACAACATTTATTAGTAAAGCGATCGTTATTGCTATGCGATTAATCTATTTGGATATGTACTTATACCTGGTAAGACTTCTATTTTAATGTAGATGTCTTGTCAATTTCTAAATGAGAATGAATATTATTATACATATCACCCATCAAAGCTTTTGTCTTCTCATTCTTAATCTTTTGAACCTCTTCTTGCCCTTCACTTCTGGCCAGTGATGATTTTTCTTCATTTAGAACACCAGAAAAATATCGAATCATTGGTTGATAACCAAACTTAGCAATATTGAATGCTCTTTGGGATATTTTTTGCTTTTCATTGGAATTCTCGTTAATATTAAATGCTTTTAAGTATAGCAGTAATGAACAAAGTAAGGGAATCTTTTTCAATTCTGCAAAATTATCAATAAATTTATCAAGTCTTTCAATGATTTCGAAGACTGATAAATTGTTATAGTTATGTAAGATATCAACAGCTGTCAAAGTCATCGAAATTAAACATCTATTTTGAAAGGCTGGAAGACTTCGAATTTTTGAAAGTTTGTCTTTAACAACATTCAGCTCAGTTTGTAATTTCATCGAACAATCGTTGTTACCAGCTCTTATGGAATATGCCAATTCAGATTCAATAATTGATAGATAATTAATCAAAACAAATAAGGTTAATTCATCATAACTACCGCTATTATTCCAAAAAGCATATGGATTCAAACTATGATCTCTGTCTGCTAAGTCCAATATTTTAGTATAGATCAATTTAGCATTATATAAATGACCATTCAACTGTTCTGTAACACCTTGAATATACAGTTTTTGTATATCAGCACTCTCTTGAGATGAACCCTCAAGAAACAAGGCAAGATCTTTATTGTTAATCGGGTCAACAATGGTAGCTTCAATCATTTCATAGAAGGTAACCAATTTAATAATATACTGCAGACGTTCAACATTTCTCTTTATAGGTTCAATCTGATGTGTTATTGGTTGATTTTGTAAAATTCTATTTAATGATTTTTTTACTTGTGCAAACAAAGTTTTCGCCCTTCTCTTTTCCCATGACGCATAGAGCCTACCAATTCCATAAAGTACGGTGAAAACAGCAGTAGACAAAGTATAATCGAATGAATGAACTTCTAGATATATAGTGTCTAAGTTATTTCTTTCAAATGGGATACAGCACGTCTTCAAAATCAAATTATCTTTATTATTCTCAATGAAGGCAGCTATTTGATTGATTCTATCATCAATAATTGAGGGGTTGGCACATGCAATATCCTCACATAAGTCGGAAAATAATATCAATAATTGAATATGAGGAATGGTTGACGGACTGATAGAGTTATTTATATCAGATTTTTCTCCGTAAAAGAAACTTAGTAGATTTATTTGTAAAATAATGAGGGTTTGGAAATCATCTGATAATTTAGCAAATTGTAAATCATTGTTTACAATTTGTTTCAAGAGATCAAGTGCCTTTCTTGGATTTAATGAACGTAATATTTTAATCTTGATCATTAAATAAAGAACCATACATCTTGTTTTGATAGTTGTATTTGAATTATCGATACAGTTATCGATATGTTTTAACGCATGCTTATAATCAGATTTCTTTATCATTAATTCAGTGATAAGAAAATTAGCCTCTACAACGGCTCTAGTCATATCCAAAGTAGAAGACTGATTACATAAAATTATCGCTTGATCCAAATGATATTCTGGAGTCAATTCCTCTGATAATAGTTCAGCTGTGGATGGCTTCAAATTGTATTTGATCAAAATGTTGGATATTCTTAAATGAGTTTCAATTTTATTCTTCAATGGAATCTTCTTAAGTTTTAGGATTTTCAATAGAATCAAAGTACCAGTTTGTAATAATGTATAAAATTCTTGTAAATTTATACTATTCTTGATTTTATCAATTTTTAATTCAGCTTGGCTAATGTAAATTGAAGACAGTTCAGTCAAAATGTTATATTTTTGGCCATCATCATGTAAGTAGGTATTCCATTGTGCTCCTTTCTTCACTTCATTAGACTCTACAGATCGATTGTTTGCGAATGGAGTTGTAGTTGAAAATTCATTGACTGAAAGCTGTGAAGAAGCTAAATTAGCTTTTGGCTTCTTTTGCTTTGCCTTCTGGACGCTACCATCTTTTGAGTTGCTTCTTGATGCTGATTTCAGCTGTGATTTAGTGTTATTGGCACGCTGTGATGATTGATGTTGATTCTCAGTTGCTGTTGAAGCTAGATTTTGGGAATTTGAGCTTGAGCTTGACTTTTGTGTGTTTTGTTGAGACTGTTGTTGTTTTTGCTGAGATGCTTGCCCATATGACTGGTAATAAGAAGGTTGTAATGACGGTTGACTATTGAGGTTGTTATTGTTATTGTCATGCATATTGTTATCACCGTTATTATTAATATTATCATTATCATCATTATTATCATTATTGTCATTCTTATTTGTATTATTTTTATTATCATCATTGTTATTGTTAGTAATAGCAGTATGACTGTAACTGTTATTATTATAGTTGCTACTGTTGAGATTCTCATGCTGGTTATAATTATTAGAATTAGCACTTTCAGCATTTCTGGAGTTATAGTAATAAGCATCTTGGTATGTGGAATACGGCTGTTGCTTCTGTTGTTGATTCTGATATTGGTATTGCAAAGCTGGATCTTGTTCTAACATCTTTATCGATGCTTGAGCAACATCGTTTGAGTTAAAGGCAGAGTTAAGATCGAAAGGATTGATGGGAGTGTTTGACGCTTTAGTAGAGATATCAATTACAGTATTCAGTTGAGTAAATTGATCTTGCTGATTATTCTGTGGGACAATATTATTGACAAACACTTCCGAAGAGTTATTTGTATATAACTGCTGCTGTTGTAATTGCTGTTGCAATTGGGCCTGTGCATTATAAGGACTGTTGTATATATTATTTGTTGATTCTAGCTGTTGCTGCTGTTGATAGTATTGACCACTTGTAAATCCATTAACAGGTGTTGGTGGTTTACTATGAGCTTGAGTTTTAGTAAAATCATCATAGTATTGCATTTGAAGTTGTTGTTGCTGTACTTGAGGTTGAACTTGTTCATTGTGAGCAAAACTCTGAGACTGCTGTTGATTTAATACAGGTGAACTACTAAAGCTATTACTTATTGTAATATCGTTTATTACTGGTGAAGCTTGATTAACTTGTTGGTTATAACCATGTTGTTGTTGCTGTTGTTGTTGCTGTTGCTGAAGTATTAACTGTTCATATTCTTGTTGTTGATTATACTGAGAATGATATTGTTGCTGGAATTGTGATTGATCTGGAGCTTGATATTGTTGGGGATACTGTTGTTGATTTACTTCAAATTGATTAAAATTGCTCATGGCCAGTTGTTGTTGAGCTTGATTAGTGTAATTTGAATTTCTGTTAGAATTAACATCTTCAGAGGTAAGGTATGAACCGTCTGAATACTGCTGTTCTTGAATTGATGCTTGTGGTTGTTCTAGTTGGTTAGAGTTTCGATTACCCTGCTGCTGCTGTTGTTGAGGAAAATAGTTGTTTGAGTAGTCCATAATCTGTTGATCCTGTTGATATGGTGGTCGATCTTGGTAGTATGATAGCTGTTCTTGATTTTGAGTGTTATAAAGGTTTGGATCATTTTTATTTAAACCTAAATCACCATTCAATTCATACTGATACTTCCAACTTTGATCGTTCATCATTGATGGGATAAAATTGGAAAAGAGGGTAAAAAAGCTCAGACGGGCCAGCTTTTCACAATGGCTAGTGTGATCAAAGTATTGACTAGTCTATTGTGTGTTAAACAGTGCACAGCTGTAGCAAAAATAAGCCCAGAAAGTGCTGGTAATGATATTCTTTGGTATGAAGAGTCTCTTTACTTCTTTTTAAGTAAATTAATGTGCTGGTTTTTCAAAGAAACGCCAAAAAAAAAAAGATTTTTGGTGTATTTAGGCGGTTACTACTTAAATAAATAATAGTAATAGCATTATATACTACGGTTTAAAAGTAATACAGAAATTAGAGTTGATGAATATATATGCCAATATGGCAATTACAGTGCTTTATATGTATATATTATACAGTGACTAATAGTCCAGCTCTTGTTTGCTATTGTCATAATTATCATTATCATTATCATTATCGTTATCGTTGTTATCAAGATTGTTGTAGATATTGTAGTTATTGTTCACAGCATTTCTACTCATACGTGAATTATTCTTTCTTCTTCTTCTGTTTTTATTCTGATGTAATGATTGTTGTGGTTCCTGTAGTGGTAGAGGTGGCAGGTAATTATTATAGCTAGCAATATTAATGTTATTGTTATTCATATTCAAATTTGAAGTCATATTAAAGTTCGTTTGGAGAGAAGAGGAAGAAGAAGAGGAAGATTGAAACCAATTGTTAGATATTTGCTGTTGATGGAAGCCTCGTACATTGTTCATGGAAAGCATTGGCATAACTGGGAACATGGGTAATGGTGGCGATATCCAACCCACACTTGAAGAAAATGGTTGAAACTGTTGTAATTGTTGAAATTGTTGAAATTGTTGAAATTGTTGTAATTGTTGTGCCTGTTCCAATTGTTGTACTTGTTGTGTTTGTTGTAACTGTTGTAATTGTAATTGTTGTAATTGTTGTAATTGTTGTAGTTGTTGTAGTTGTTGTAGTTGTTGTAGTTGTTGTAGTTGTTGAGGTTGTTGAGACTGATATTCATGCTGATATTGGAATTGATATTGTGATTGAACTTGTGGTTGGGATTGTTGCAAGTTATTTTGCATTTGAAATTGCAAAGGAAGTAGAGGAAGGGAATGCTTGGATTGTCTAAGTAGTAATAATTCTTCTTGATGTTTTCCATTTTGCAAATTCTGTTGATTTTGTTGATATGATGCTTCATTATTTATTTGAGTTGATGAGTTTAACTCATTTTGAAATGTGGTGATTTGCCCTAATGAGTTCGATACATGTAGCTCATCTGCATGTTGATTTGATTCTTTAATTTCATACTGCTGTTGTTGTTGTATTTGGAAGTTAAAATATGGAAGCGGTTCTATTTGCTCCTGTTGTTGATCACCAAAAGACTTGCCAATACTATTGTTATCAGAACAAACAATTGCTTCAAACTCTTCTTCGACGTCATAATCATCACCAATATCATCACCATCTTTGTTGTTGATATCCTGCTTTTCGCCTTGTTTATCGTCAGCAGCATTGTCAATATTATTTTCGGCATAAACATCCTCCTCCTCATCATCATCATCATACATACTAATTTGTTTGTTCTTCTTTTGTGATCTAAATTTTGCATTATCAGCAGAGTCACTTGCTCTATAACTTGCACGATGATTTCTCTTTTCATACTTCCTTATTGTTCCTGTGTCACTTGAATATGCTGATACTTGTCCGTTTATAGATTTTGTACTTTTATTAAATCTTTGTTGATATTGAGCTCGAAGTTTTCTATCTATCGCCAGTCTCTTTAAGACAGGATCATCTTGTTTTATGCTAGCAACTACCTTTTCTCTCAGCTTTTCCAAGAGTCTTATCTGTGATACACAGAAATCATAATCAGACTCCATCTTCTAATCTTATATATTACTATTGATATCTACCAATAAATATAGTAGTAGAATCTAATATAAAATATTAGTTGTTACATAGGAATAGTAAGTAGTAGTAGTAGTAGCAGTAATAATTTTGATCTAGAAAGACCGGGTAATCTAACAAGCGGCCGTGCGCTGATTGGCTGTTTTTTTTTTTCAAAAATTTCGAAAAATGAAAAACCCAAACAGGGAGAACAAAATATTTACTGAGTATAAAGAAATACACAGGTTTTAACTTTAATAAGCTCATATTCTTTCAATATCCATAGTTATGTTTCGTCCAATCTTAAACTCACAAAGAGCTGTCTTCAGATCTGCTCGTTTCAATTCCTCTTCTGCCATCTCAAAGGCTACTGAATCAGCTCAAGGTTTAATCTCAAAATCTACTCGTATGTGTCCCAATATATTTCTTTCATCGTTAATATCGTTACCTCTTATTTTAAAAAATCAATTATATACTAACATCAATTCTCTTTTGTCTTTTGTCTATAGAATTAGTTAATGATACCATCTATTGGGGTAAAGTTATTGCTGAAATTTCAAAGCAAGTCTACGTCAAAGAAGGTCTACAACCACCATCAGTTGATACTTTCAAATCAGTTTGGGAAAAGATTTACTTACAAGCTAAGAAGTATGCCTTTGAACCACAATTAATTAAGACTTCTGTTGAACAGATCTCATCAAAGGATTATAAACTATATGCTATCTACGGTATTCAATTAATTGGTTTATTCTCTGCTGGTGAAGTCATTGGTCGTCGTCAATTAGTTAATTATCCAAAATTCGGTCCATCTGAACATTCTACCCATCATTAAAGCTGATTTTGCATCAATGTTATTCAATCAGATATAGATATATTCAAATTACTACTACCACTCACGAAAGCTCTTTTTTTTTTCTCTTTCAATTAATTTCAAACGCCATTTATTCATGAATGAAATTATTTAATTAATTACTACTTTTTACCCACAAAAAATCTAAATTATTCTCACATTTATATTCACATTTACAAATCATATAGTCAATTAATTAGAGTCTTGACGACCAACTGTCCATTTTAAATGAAACAACCATAAAAACATAAAAAAAAAAAACTGAAATAAATTTTTTTAATTTATTATTGCAATAACACTAAGAAAAACTGTTGTACCACATTATATATTATTCTATATGCTATTATTCTGATCAGTTTTGATATTGTGCTCTTGTTATAAAGATTTAAAGAAAAAATATTTATGAATTATGATAACAAATATATATAAATATGTTATTTAAGTCTTAAGCAGCTTCGATAAAGTACACTATTGTACAGATTTCATGCCGTAAAAACTCGCCAACGTCAATTAAAATAATTGATTAGTGGAGCTATCTTACAAATATTATAACCGTGTAATTAGTATTATGCATTCTTTTTATTTAATAATTATAAGAAGTAATCAGTAGTTGGCTTTTCAGACGGTATTAATGATGGATCATGAACTGCTCTAAATATTTTATACTCTCTATTCAAATTATCATCAATTTGTAAAATCGAAGCATCATTACCACATCTATAACAGTAATTTGGGGCTGACCATACAGTTACTAAACCACCATCAAATGATTCCTTGTAACCTTCCATCACTAATTGATGAGCTCTAGCGATTAATGAAATACCATTTTGATATAAAAATCTATCAACTTCATTTTTACCAAATAGAAACCCTGCTCCTCTTGGACTAATGGTCCAATTTTCAACATTATCTGGATCTGACCATAATAAATCACACATGGCTCCCTCATGTGGTA
>JAJMFI010000562.1:0-53085 GCA_030574595.1 Ruyongia chambardii
GAAGAAGATGAAAGAACCAATGCTGATGCTAATAATTCAATGAATTTAAGTTATAGATCTTCAACAGAAGAGGAGGATGACGATATTCAAGAGATGGTTAATAGAGCTGCTAATTATTTCAGCATTATTTCATTGAGATTCAAGTCTACAGTATTATGTATTACTTACAGAGGACATGGAGCTCAAAGGTTAATTAATGTTTCCAATTTCCTCTTTACACTACCAGAATTAATTTTGGCTAATCAAACTTTAACCATGCTAGATTTGACAGTTAGAATCAAGAAGGTAATCATTAAAGCTTTGTTATCACATACTGGTTCCATTATTGGTAACAAATTAAAGAAGTATAATAAGAATAAGTCGCAAGGCAAGATTAGGAATCTGAGTGATTATGCGTCAGCTAAGATTAGCAGCATCAGAAACGCATCTCACAACAATGATGATGTTTTTAAAGAGATATCATGACTGTGATTCAGCGTAAGTTTTAAGACATGTATATAGGACACTTTTGTAATTTTTAATATTATGTTATGTCTTTAAATGATTTGTTTAATCTAGATCTATTTTACAATCTCGAAGTTTTTCTTTGAAAGAATACTGATAGCGTCATAATTTACATAAATAATATAGATACACACAATTTTCATAAAATAGGGTCATTATAGGTAAGCTGAGAAAAGAAATTAAAAAACAACAACAACAGAAGTCAATCCATACGACGTCTCTTGGAATCTTCAAAATCTGCTCTCTTTTGTTTGGATCTCTTTAATGTATTTTGTGAGTTATCAAGGTTATTACCATTTGTACCATTATTTGAAAAACTTTGATCACCCATTGCTAAATTACTAATATCAAAACCAGGAATACCATAATCAGGAGTCTTTTCAAAACCTAGGTATTTTTTAAGATAATTTAAATCCATTGGCTTTATTTCAATATGATCAAATCTATCAGGAGCAAAGACAATTGGCGTTATTGTATGATCCTTTGGAATATTTGTATGCTTTACTGTTAATTCTGAAATATGGGCCTTATATGATTTTCGTAGTTTTACACCTTTAGTACCAGTATCATTAAGTCTTTGAACAGATTCAGCAATGTTTTCAAGATCGTATAGACGTATCAAGTTCTCAGTGGGGCATGGATTAGATTTGTGATATTTGACTAATTTGTCATTAACGTTAATAAAGAATCCTTTTTATAATACTATAAGCAAGCCCAAAAAGGAAGATAAATACTTACCATTAGAGTCTATATAATAATAATCTTGATTATTTGGCGACACTTGATCAGTCATAGTTGAGATGAAATTATAGTTCAGTTGTTTAGACGAATGTAATTGAAGTGCTAAATTGTTTGTAGTTTGTAGTTTGTAGTTTGTAGTATCAGTAATTTGTTATCTCCAAGTTAATTATTCTTATAAAGAAAATCGAGGAATGAATTAGGGCCAATATGAGCACCTGATGAAGAGAAAGGGCAATTTTTCATTTTGAAGCATCTTGTGATTAATGTTAGGGTGTATTATCAACAGTCACCAATATCAATTTTTTTTACAATTTTTTTAAATTGTTTTTGTATGGAAATTTCTAGTTTTGTAAGCGGAAAGTACAAGGTGGTGTTCAGGTGTTGCTGCCCTGGCTGGAAAAAAGTTATACACAACTTTGATATTGAAATTTTTGTACAAACAACTTTTCCTCGTTTTAAAGGTTTAAACAGATCAATAACAGAAAAGGTATGTGAACATGTCAATATGGGTATAAGAAGTAACACAATTATCAATGTGAATTATCATCAATGATGAATTAAAAGAAATGAAGTCTAGTTGGATTGAAAGTAATAAGTTTATTAATTATTTGTGAAGATTTTATTCAACTAAATTTGGCATCAATAATATATTTAATAATTATGCTATTATCTTGTTTAGAGGTTCTAAGATCAAGTCCATTCATTATTATCATCAGAATTAACTCACCCATTGTATTTGAAGGAAGCAACCACAAAAATCTGTATCATTAATTACAAATTACCAAATTTATCAATCCCTTTTATTTTTTTACTTGGTGTCTTATCACAGTTAAATAGTTTTCAAATAGTAGAAGATTGTTTCCTCATCACACATAAGATTTGTCAAGATTTTGATAACTAGTAAAGGGATTTATACTATGCAACAATGGGAAACCCTTCAAAGAGACAATCCAACAATCCATTTCAAAACTTTCATGAATGATAATATCCACAGGTTAATATATTACTGTAAACCGCACTACTGACTAATAAGACTTTGTACTAACAATTATTTTCATTTATTTAGATGGCTGCTTCCTTACCACACCCAAAGATCGTCAAGAAACACTCTAAGAAGTTCAAACGTCATCATTCAGACCGTTACGCTCGTGTTTCTGAAAACTGGAGAAAACAAAAAGGTATTGATTCATGTGTTAGACGTCGTTTCAGAGGTACCATTCCTCAACCAAAGATTGGTTACCGTTCAAACAAGAAGACTAGACATTTAATGCCATCTGGTCACAAGGCTTTCTTAGTCAACAACGTTAAAGATTTAGATTTATTATTATTACACACTAAATCTTATGCTGCTGAAATTTCTCATTCCGTTTCATCAAGAAACAGAGTTGATATCTTAGCTCGTGCTAAGGCTTTAGGTTTAAAGGTCACTAATCCAAAGGGTCGTCTATCTTTAGAAGCTTAAATTAATTAAAAATTACTAAAATAATACTTTTACAATAATTTTACTTTACAAATAATTTAATGATGGTTTCTTGGGTTTATAGTATTTTAAATCAACAAATTTGTTTCATATTTTACTAATCTGAATAGTCAAAACTCCTAAATATTGTAGCTATATATACATTAGTATTCATGAACTCTTGAAAGATTGATAGAATTGAAAAAAATAATGCACTTCATTAATTTGCATGACACATAATCTCGGTATTCCAAAATTACATTATCTGGCTAACACAACGAAGATTATCGTATAAAGATATATTCATAAATTAGCAGAGCATACAATAACCATCAACAGACTTATCTTTAATATGGAAGAGATGAATATATAATTTAATAAAAAGATAGAAAGGACACATTGGAATGAGAAAAAAAGAAAAAAAGTCAAGAAAACAAAGAAGAAGAGTAAATAATAATAATAATAATAATAATAATAATAATAATAATAATAATAATAATAATAATAATAATAATAATAATAATGATAATAATAATGATAATGATAACAATAACAATAACAATAACAATAACAATATTAATAACATTAGCCATAAATATTAAGATTAATAGAGAACAAAATCGATATATGTATATATAGTAGTAAAAATTTTATACTAAACAACTAGTAAGCACCTTTATATTTTTTACTATTACATCAATTGAATAATAATAAAAATGGATTGATTGAGATTAGTAGTAGTTAATTTTCTTAATTATAGGCAAATCTTCATATTCCAATTATTCAGAAAAATAACCAACCAATGATAAAAGCAATTATAGCGATCAATATGATAGTGGTTATTTGGGAAGAACCAGATGATGGATTAGAGACAGCTGTTGTGGTAGATGAGGTAGATTTTTTGGAAGAGATGTTAGATTTTTCAGCAACATTTGAATCTAGTTTTTCATTTAATTTGTCAATCTTGGCCTTCTCTTCAGCATCTTCAACGGATGTCTTAATTGATCTGTTTGAAATAGAGGCAACTGATGATAAATTATCAACCTTACTACCAGACGTAACCGAAGCAGTAGAGTCTGAAATAGTTCCTGGAATTGATTTAGTCTCTTGTTGTGATAAACCAGATAATGGAGCAGAATTTGAAGATCTATTGTTAGCAGATGATGAAGCAACATCAGATGAAGCAGACAAGTTAGTAATAAATTTGACTCTAATTTTTTTAGAGACAGATTGTGGCTTAAATTCAGCTTCTAATTTTGACCATACTTCAGCAACTGGTTGTTCACCTAAATCATAAGGACATGGCAAAGCAACTATCAAGAATTTGTCTGTACATTTGAAATCTTCAGCTGGTTCCTCCTTTAGACCTAACAAGATAATTGAAACTTGAACTGATTTACCAGGTTCAATAACAGAAGCATTTGGTCTAACGCAGTATCTAAATAAAGCAAAGCAGAAATTTTGCATGGTGTTAGTAAAACTGTTGATAATAATCTTTAGATGAGGTTCTTGAATAATTTAGAACTTACAATTTTGGGGCAGTAGTCTTAACTTTGAAAGCGGCAGTTTCTTGTGAATTATTTGTTATAGTGATATATTCAATAGAGGACTCTGCTAGTGGAGCTAAAAGGAAAAGAACAAAGTTGTTAGTAAATGTTAGATCGTATCACAAGTTTCAAATTAATAATAATCATCACTTGTATGTCATATCCTTTTCAGATTGAGTTATCATTTCAAGTTTCAGAATATTACTATGTCCCAAAAAAAGATAACAACGAAACCAGGAAAAGAGTTTAAATCTTAGATCTAAGAATAATGTGACATACCTTTAAACTCTAGAAAGCTTGGTGTGATTTCAATACTCATTCTGGAATATATTTGAGGGGATTATCTTAGATATGATATTGATCTTTATGTAAATTCCAATCAAATTTTTGGTAGATTTTATTGTGGATCAAATTACGTGTTTTTAAAGAAAATTTATGGGTCTTTTGCCTTCTTTAATTTAACAATCAGTTGAAACAAAAAGCAGATTCTAAAATAGAGAGAAGGGTCAATCTAAATAGGGGAATGAGTATGAATGAATTGAAGAATCAATACAGAAGTATACAATTGATCTGTACCTTTTTATTTAGGAGAAGATTCGTGTCTTATTTGTTTAGATTTGTTAGTTGTTTGGTTCCTTGCTTCGTTTTAATTTCTTTGAATTTTTTTGTTTGAAATTTCATATTCCAAAAAGGGAAATTTCCTATTTAGGAAAGCCTCTCATGGTTCTGTTCTAACGAATGCTACAAAAAGTATTAGAAAGATGCCTATTGGAAATTGTAATCATAAGATTACATTTATATTTCAGTGACTTAAATACTTGTACTGAGTTATGGTAGCGTTATTATATGTACATAGTAATAGAGTGATTATTTGCGAGCTTAATTAAGCCTTTTAGGTCATTTTCATAAGATCAAAGAGCTTCAATAACCTCTTCTTCTAGCTTCATAGACCAATTTCATTAAACCTCTGTATTTTTCTCTGAATAACTTCTTTTTGAATAAAATGGTCTTTTCTAAACGTTTCTTTGTTGGTCTTATACGATATGTTTCTCTTCTTTGTAAATATTGAATACGTTCATTCATATTTAGCCTATTCAAGTCACGAAGGGCCTTATCCAAGTTACCATTGGATACATCAACAACTCTACTGGCTTTCTTACCAGTCAATCTCATATTAGATGCAAATGCTTTTGGATCTAAAAAGGTTTTATTATGAGGATTTAATTTCTTCGTAAAATTCAAAGCAGAGGTATTTGATTCTGGATTTGAACTTATAGAATCAGTTTTATTGTTTTCTAGTGGAGCCTTTGATTGTAATTGTTTCAAAAATGATGTCAATGAGGAGTCATTTGATGTGGATGTGGATGATGTGCTTGTCTTTTTATCAGCTTCTGATGGTTGGTTATTAGATGTAGAATTAAATCTTGTGTTGCTTGATGTAAATGCTGATAATTGTAGGGTACAGTTTTTAAAAACCAATGGAAACGACTGATTCTTCAATAGAGCCAATGAAGGACGAAGAACAATATTCTTAATCATTGTATATGATCCAAATTGGGCTTCCCTATTAAAATTATTTAATAATTAATATCGATCTTGAACTCTCTAAGTAACTTTTCGTTGAAAAATTTTGGAGGATTTTTGACCATAACATTTCATGACTAAGAGATTACATAAGCACATAAAATATTGCAGTGAATGACACTACTAATAGCATTTAATTTCATTGTACTTGTAATTATTCATTACCGTGAGGCTATAGAAATGTATTTATATTTCAATATCTCTATTACATCTCAATTGTTAGATTTTTCTTTGGAAGTTAATAATTAAATTGACTAGCCAATTAAAAATAGTGGATCCACCACGATACAGATAAATGTTTTTAACCTTTCAAATTAAAAATAATTGATTGTGCATTGAGCTTAATGAACTTTCATAGCTTCCTGATGATGGGTTTTAAACTTGTATTGAATTCTTTCAATTAAATTTGAGTCTCTTTGTAGTAATCATCATGTCATAAGTTATGATTATACATCAGCTCCATGAACATTTGTCTCCTGTTATGATGATTTTAAAATAACATAATTATTACATCAATCAGCTTGCTTCAGTGAGTCTGAGTGACAATATAAAGGTAACCAGCTTATAATTAAGATTAATTTGGTCAAGTACTTGAAGATGATGATCAATAGTATTCATTAAAAGATATATTAATGTAGTATAATTCAAATGATTTTAGCACTGCTTATTTCTCAAAGTTCATGAATATTGTTACATAATAGCTAGCAATCTTTGAGCCAAGTTAAGAAACCTTTCTTTCCATACACTCATATTTTGGTATATTTTCTTCTACTATATCATCAATATAGAAATTTGTAAGGCGATGTCTTATCTGTACCATGCGTAAGTAATGAGTAATAAGCAATAACATTATCTCTATTTGATTGGTAATTGACCTATATTACTCAAGTATAGATTGTCAAAATCGAAATGAGCAGCATATTCGATCTCTTTCAAAACTCTGGTTTATCATATTATTATCATGAATCATCATCTCAATACTTGATACTATTTTTTAGTTTAGATTATGTGTATCTACAACTTTGTAATTTTGATCTAACTTAGATAAAAAAAATTATAAATGTCCTGATGTTCATATTTTAGTATTAATGCGACATGGGGTTTTAGAAAGCACTAAAGATATGACTATTGCAAACATTAGAAAGAATAAAATTTGGACACATATAATTAGGGTCTTATTATCGATATAATATTTGCTTTTTCATTATCTTTACCATCATTAACAATTGTTTTAGCAGCGTAAGCAATAAAATTCAGCAGATTATTTGATTGATTGACAGAATTTTATAAAAACCGAACAAACTTTTGATAATTACAATCTCAAACAGAACACAACTAACTGAAAGTGGTATTTATACCAGTTAAAATACTCAAATAAAGATAAGTATTGCTCTAGATTCTATAATTGTAACAATACTCATAATCTGTAAAAGAACTGGCCTATGTTCCAAGGACAAAATAACAACACGCAATTTTCAGACAAATTAATACCATACAGTTCATCTACAGTGATTATGAACTCTTCCATTAACAACAATATGGTTAATACCAATGCTCATAATACAATGCAAAACAATGATAACACAATACAGAGTATATCCCAGCAAGAACACAACGATATAGGTTATGCGGCTAATATATTGGAGCTTATTAATAAAGGATCACCGTCTCAAAATATCTCAGATACCATCAAATCTGCATCTGTTGATAATGTAATGTTAGACGCTATTAATACTAATGGTGATAATGATATTAAAATCAGCAATAGCGCTAGCAGTATTGATACTGAATACGATATTGACATTGATGAAGATAGCTACTTTAACATTACACAAACTATCAGTGATATACGGAGTATAAATCATGATGATAATACCATTACAAATATCTCAAATAAACAAGATAAGGATACCAATGACAGATGTAATGATGATACACCCATGGCTGAATATGATAGTGATACAAGCCATATTAATAACAATAATAATAACAATAGTAATAACAATAGTTTTACTAATGATGAAGATAAAAGATATATTGAAGACGATAAAAGAAAGATTAAAAACAAACACAAAATTGTAGATATTGATGAAAACAAAATAAATAAGAAAAAAATTTCTTTACCAAAACTAAAATTAACGAAACAGACTAGTACAGCTAATGACTCTACTGATGATGGAATATCTAGTGGTACAAAAGCTAAAAGAGGAATGGAACTTCTAAATGGATTAAACGAGATCTCGAATTATAATGAAATGCATAAAAATGAATTGTTTGAAAATTCAAAAATTGATTTACTCTCATCATCTTTATCAATACAAGATAATGCGAATTCAGTTTTATCAAATGATAGTACAATCATAGATGGATTGAAGGATATTGAAGATGAAAGAGATTTTGAGTTATTAAGATTGAAACTATTCTCAAATTATCAAAAATCTTTGAGTTTGAAGAATTACTTATTAGAATCTCATAGAGTCAAAAAGCAATCAAATCTAAAAATGTTAAAGTTAATTGGTTTAATTAAAGGAAAATTTGAACAGAAAAAGTTTCGTTTACAAAATACTGATAAGGATTTATTTGAAATAGGTTCATCAAGAGCAGAATCATATCTTAAAAGTTTAATTCCTGATTCATATACATCAGAACTTACTGTTAATAACAGTACCAATAATCATCATGAAAATGGAATGAACCCATTACCTAATACAAATACAAATGGAAAACTTCTTCCAAATTCAAACGAATCAATTCCAATTATAGCTGATAATTATAGTACGAACAATTCATATAATTCCAATGACTCCGTTCCCACATCTATGGTCAATTCTCATTTCAAAACAACTGCAATCATATCAAGAAATGATTTTGATTCGATAACTAGAGAGATAGAATTGCATTCTGAATCGGAATCTCAATCTGTAATGAATATTAAAGTTCGTACATATAATAAAAAGGGTCATAATAACCATAATAGTTCAGCATCTGCTATAGATAGAAGTCATACTTATAGTAACACTTCTAATAATTATAACAATAATGAAAATAATGATAGTTATAACAATAATAATGATAGTAATAATGATAATAATGGCAATCGTAGCCCCAATATGAGTACTATTAATGGGAATAATGGAATAAATGGTACAAACAATAGCAGTACATCCAATGGGAAAGATGCTGGTGATAATACGGCCAAATTACTGAATAAAATTATGAAGCATTATAATCAACCAGATGATTTGAAAGAAGAGGAAATCAATGATGATTTAACTATTTTTAGAAAGATAGCAGGAGATGATAACGCTTCAAATATTTCAAGCTCTAAAAAGAAATAAACATGATGTGGATATGGAAAGAATGGTTATCATTTAATTGCATTATTTGATAAAGACTTATAAACAGTGTGGAAAGGACAGAACTTTTATTAAATTAAAAGCAAAAAAATTATCTATTTACAGAACGATGATGAGCAAACAGTATCTAGTAACAAGATCTGTAAATTAGCATCGTTATGATAAAATAATTTCAGAAAACTTATATATACTAATAGAACAAGAAGAGAATTGAAGTGAGCATGATATTATCTAATTGTGATAGGGAAATAATAATAAAAAAAAGCAGATAAAGTAAATGTGTATAGGACAAGAGAAGAATGGAATTATTTATATAAAAAAAAACACAACAGGGGAAACAATATTGAATGAGGATTACCTTAATACATATAGATGAAGAACTGAATTGTTCAGATCACTGATTGTTGGAATACTCGTAAAGATGAATAAAATTGTATGATTTAGAAATAGCGTACTCTTTGACTTTAAATAGAAATCCCATTCCAGTTACTAGCTCTCAATATTAATGTTGACATTGAAAAAAACAAATTGAAACTGAAGCTGTAATTGAGAATGTATTGATGAAGTTTTTAGATTTTGGTTTAGTTGGTAGGGTGCTCTGAGGACTATTTTTCTGGGAAAGCTATTCATATAAAATTGTCATACTGACTTCGATTATTCCATATATGTCAGCGTTACACAGACTTTGTTGTGATCTTTATCCATTTCATCCATTATTCCAGTATCTTTACTTTTCTTTCTCTTTTATGAGTTAGGCTGGAGTCATTGGTGTATCTTCTTTTGAGTCTTCTTTGATTAAAGCTTTAGTAGAACCACTGATAGTAGTATCTGCATCACTGACAGCTGTAATATCAACATTTTCATAATCAACTGCATCTTTAGAATCTCCATTTGTTTCTGCAGCTTCTTGTTCACCGGTTTCTTTTTTAACATGAGCATCAACGCTATCCAACTTTGCCTTTAAGTTTTGAGCATCTTTTTCTTCTTTTTCCTTTCTTAGAACTTCTAAAAGCTCTTTCCATCCCAGAATGATTCTTTGTGCTCTTTCATGAAAATTAATACCATCAACATTGGCTAATTCCTCCGTCTTCATAATAGCCTTCAAAAGTTTATGTAGTTTTGAAGTCCTTAACATATCTAGTGTGACTTGTGGGGAATATTTTTCTAACTTAGTTAAAACAAAATCACAAATCTTATATTCTTCATCTGTTGGTTTACCTGTTCTTTGTATTAATCCCTTTTGTAATTTAGATCTAAAGTAAGCAGCCTTATCTGATCCTGATTTTGAATTAATCTTATCATTTTCTTTAACCAATATTTCTTTTAAATATCTTGGTGCTCTTTTGTAATTTGCCAATTCATCATTATTTTCTTCTTGCTTCAAAGATTCTGACGCCGATTCATCATCATCATTCTTTGTTTGTGTCTTTTGCTTTTTAGTAGTTGAATTTTTGGAATTAGGCGTTGCAACTTCTGGAGAACGTTTCTTAGAATTAGTGACTTTACCATCAGATGATTTATCCTTACCATGCCTAAACACCCAAGAATTGATCTTTTCCTTGACAGGTTTTGGAATATTCTCTGGATGATCAAAATCTTCCACATATTTCCATTTTATAAATTCATTAATATGTTGAATCATTCCAGTATGTTTTAAAATAGTTGCCTCTGATGCATCTTTGAACTCTTTCAACTCACTAAGTGCATCCATAAAGGTATTATCATTCTTTGGCACAGGTATATCATCGAGATTCTTTGGAATTGGCTTGACATGATTTTGATCGACCCAATATGTAGAACTATCGCCAAAAAAGACAACTGGAATAAAGAAGTCCTTTGTTTTCTTTTTGATCAAATTCTTCTCCAATGACAACAAATCTTTATGGCAATGTGCTCTGGATATTATCTATAAAAGGTGTTAGTAAAGCTTGAACAAATTGTTACTACATCTCATTAGCCAACATAATGGAGTCTATCAGCAATGACATTAGCATTACTACCATCATTAGAAGGGATTTACAATGAGATTTGGGGGGATTTGCAAATTTCAATAAATACGTACCATAGAGGGCCAAGGACTGAAATGATGAATCTTGGAAAGTACCAACATCCCAGGTTTGTAATTCTTGTACACTTCTGGAATATTAGCAATATCAGTCATTATGAAAGGTCTTAGTGTCTGTTTGAGTTGTAAGGAAGGAAGGGAGGCAACTAAATTAAGGAGAATTTCTTTGTTTATTCTTAAAGTTGAAAATGATTTTTTTTTTCTACTGGTACAGATTTGAAGTATTCTTGCCTTGCTAGCATTACAGATTTGAAGATGTGAGATTTCATTGAAATAATAAGAATATGCTTTAGGTGTTGCAAGTATATATTAATTATAGATTATGCATCATTTAGTTAAAACGCTCACTGACTTTCAATATCAGGGGTATTCTGAATAAATCGAATTAGTTTTTATATGAACGTTATACAGAAGTAGTAGTGGTATTAAATAAGAACGGTAAAATATAGTGATAGATTTCAAAGTGTTGATCTATATATCAATATAGAAAAAACTAAATTCTAATAGTTGACCTGATAGCTTATCATATACAGTTGTTGATTACCATATATAGTTGCTCAATAAATTAATCAAGATTATTTATTTATGTTTTTATGGCGGGCATAATTGAAAGATAAAAAAAAATGTACCCAATGTTAGCACTCAATTTTAAATGAACTTTTGAGTTTTCACACTGAATATCTATTATTTGATTAAGAATGGTTTCAATAACTTCATTCTTTCTCTCTTATGGGTAGAAGAAGTTACATATATTATAAACAAGGAAGGAAATACTCGGAGTTGGTAATCAAGATCGGCTTTAATAGCCGTAAATACGTACTGGTAAGCAGTAGTAGATTAATTACTTATAAACTTGAAATATGAACACAAGAGCTATGTACTGAAACTTGTTTGTTCTTGTAACCAATGATCAATCTTCTCTCTAATCTTTACTGGAATATCAGCAGGCTCTTCAAAATGCTCAACATACTTCCATTTCTTAAAATTTGAAATATCACTAATTACCTTAAGATGCTTTAATATAACTTCTTCATGTTCATTCTTGTATGTTTTCAAATCATCAATAGCATCTTTCAAATGTCTTTCATTTGGATCAACATTCATATCATCAAGATTCTCTGGAATTGGACCAATATGATTTTCATCTATCCAATGAGTTGAGCCTCTTCCAAAGAGAACTACTGGGATATAAAATTGTTGAGTTTCTGAATGTTGCTTATCTAGGATCTTATTTTCTGATCTAATCAGATTCATATCACAATTGGCTCTTGATAATACCTATCCTTATTATAGAATTGTATTAGTAATTTTTTTTCCCAGATATTTATTAAATCAACATTCAATATTGGATGATGAAGATATTGATGAATTAACTTATTCATATAAACTTGTAAAACATACCATTGCTGGCCATGGGGTAACAATATGATGAATCTTGACAGCTACAAAATCCCCAGGCCTATACTTCGTATAGATATTAGGAAATTGACTAATATGAGTAGACATCTCTTTTAATGATGTATGATACAGTTGTTTTAATTTAGCAAGAAAAGAGAAAAAAGATGATGATGATTATGAACAATAGTTTTAGTTTCATATTACCGATTTTAACGGGAATATTATTAAGGAGGAGAAGTGCGAAGCACATAACAAAGTATTATCATAGAAACGTAATTTCTGATTCATATATAAGAACTAATATTTTCACATAACTAATGATATCTATAAAGTTTAATAGTGATGGGTTGCTCATCGTCGTCATAACCCGTTTCATTTGCTGTCTCTAATCCAGTATCTTGCTCTTTGAGCAATGGGTAAGTATCTTCAATCAACGTAACAATATTTGAAACGACATCTTGAGCTTCTTGGTATAATTGACTGAAGTTATTCTCTGATCTAATATTATTGCACTCGTCATTTGATTTAAAACTTTTTTGGGAATTCTTTATTACGGTCATTAATGTTTGGTTCTGAAGGACGGAATGCTGATGGTAAAGAACTACCAAATGCTGTTGATTCCGCTGATGATAATGGATAATAATTAGATGAATCTTATGGACGAGAAGTTAAATTGGTAACAGTAGTGAATGGTGATGGGTCCTTTCCTATTGTGTGTCATTTGTACGAAAGATTTATCAAATTTGATGAAGCGACTAATGGAGTTGGTGTTGGCGGCAGTTCCTGTAATAATGATACATCTTTCATCTTTTTGGAGTACGGGTCCCCTGCTATATTATACACAATATCTGCATATATTATTTTGTGTCACATCTAGAAATTTCTTATTTATTGTTTTGCTCAGTGAGAAATAGAGACACGATAACGAAAACAGCGAAATCTATAGGATTTAAGAGTCATAAAAAATGATACAACAATTTATAGTATAGACGAAGTATTGACAGGATTAACAGTATCAGATAAATTGATATATCGTATATACAAAGATAAATAGAGCGGTATATAAGATGTTAGTAATTACTAAATGATCGTATATCTTGAGCTTTCATGTAATGTTTCTTAATAATCTTCACCTCTCGAAACAACCTCTTTTCTAGTTGGATGCAATAGTATTGTGTGTTCATATTGTGCAGTATATGAACCTCTGATATCATTCAATGGAGGATATTCTTGAACAATGCCCTCTTTAACAAGAGTATTTAATGCCAATAAATATTTCTCTTCACCTAATCTATCCAAATATCTACGACAAAATGGAATAGTATTAAAATTCTTATCAATAGTGGCCAAAAGAGTCTTCGCTCTATTTAGTCTTAATGGAACATTTGGTGCATCAACATTCTTAGCATAATGTGAGCATTCACCTTCAGCAATAACATAGCCCCTACCAGTGGTACCAAAAGTTTCAATAGCAAATGCTTCACCCTCTTCCATCTTTGTTTCATCAGTATTCTTAACGATTGGAACTGATTTACCACCATGAATATGATATTGATCAATATTATGACCATTTAGATTTCTGATACACTTTATTGGATATACTTTGCCATCTAATTCGATTTCATGTGATTCCATCACTTCTTGGATGGCTTCCCCAATATCACATAATCTGACATCAATACCGGCTTCTTTGATACCAGTATTTGTGGCTGCCTTAACGGCAGCTAATAATGGATCATATCTACGATCAAAAGTTTGAGTAAAGGCACAATCAACAATATAACCATTAATATGAACACCATAATCAACCTTCATAACATCTTCATGTTTTAAAATAGTTTTATCACCTGCATTTGGAGTGTAATGAGCTGCGCAATAGTTCAAAGATACACCAGTGGGGAAACCTGGACCAGCCTTGATTGTGTCATCTTCATTAACAAAAGTTCTTACTGAATTTTCGATCATTTCTGCAATTTCAGTTGTAGTCAAACCTGGTTTTATATTATTATGAAAGTGTTTTCTAACTCTTCTATGAATTTCAGCACCCTTTCTAAAATCATTCCATTTAGATTGATCTTGTCTATCCAAATATCTCTTTTCTTCATTAGTAGATCTGTATAGATTATCACCACCATAATCTTGCCATTCACCCTCTGGATATATCTCATCCTGATAGAGTTGTGTGATTGGAACAATAGTCTTCTTCTTCTTCTTACTCTTCTTCTTCTTACTCTTCTTCTTCTTTTTCTTCTTTTTCTCGCCATTGGCAGCACTACCTTCGTTAGCTTCAGCATCATCTTCATCTTCATCTCCTTCATCTTCTTCAGCAACTATAGGTATTGTATAATAATGTTAGTTAAAGGTCCATTATGTAATTATCAAGCACCCTCAATCAGATTAATTGATTTAAACAGGATTATGGAGATAAATTACAAGTGCTTATATATTTTTGATTTGACATACCATTTAGCTTATTGATGTTCTCAAGGATCTTGGCAGCCTCCGATGTCTCTGCTTTCTCGATGGTCGTAGGAATCACAGTTGCTTGAGAATTTGACATTACGTAAGTGCTATAACTTAAACAGAAGTAAATAATGAGTTTAGAGAACAAAGAACTTTATGTCATTTCAAAACTTTTTTATGAGTCGTTCAATCTATATTAGAAATAGGAGCTTTCCAATAAAAACAAGAAGTTCAATTACATCCTAGTATGCAATTTTAAAAGTAAAATATAGAGCATATGATATATATATATATATATGTAACTATAGAGTAACAGAACTATCATACTGTTGTAACAAAGTCTTATGATAGGAGTATTAGTATACAATAGAATTCACGTGATATCATGTGACCAAAGATTTTTTCTGTTTTTCGAAAATTTTTTTTTATACAGAAAAAAAAAAGAGTGAAAAATTGAGATGCTATACATAAAAAAGGCTTTAATTAATTAAATTATATCTTTAATTACCTTTATACAGTATACTTCGTGTCATTTTACTAGATAATCAAATATTATTGCAAGATGGGTACGTTAGAACAATGGCTTAAATGGTCCTTATAAAGGAAATGAGATGTATTTATGGGGTTAAGATTCAAATTTGTTTTGATGAGATTTCTAATTTATTAAAACTATGCACATGATATTGAATAAAGCATTAGATGTTTGAATATATCATGTTGAATGATTGTTGCTCATTTAATTATGAATCTATTAGAGACTTACTTAAGATACATCCAAATAAAAATGAAATAGATCGATGAGAAATATAGTTTACTAACATGATCCAAAATTCAATATAGCTCCAAAGAAACAAGTTAGAAAGATGGACTTGAATGAGTTCTTGAACGATGACACCCTTGGTGGTGGCAGTTCATGGGCTGATGAGGATGTCGATTTCAGCTCAATCTCTATTCCAACCAAATCAACCACCTCATTTGGTGGGGTTGGTTTAGGTACCGGAAATGCTAATCCAAATGATCCAGCATTTGGTGGTAAATTCCAAGAAAAGAAATCTTATGTTGATTATCCAATTCCAGATGCTCCACCATATAAGGCTAGAGTTTCTAATTTATCATGGGATTCCAATGAAGAAGAGATCGAACAATGGTTTAAGGAAGCCGCTGGTGCCAATGTTTTAAGAGTTGCTGCTCCAAGAGATTTTAACGATCAAAACAAGTTAAAAGGTTATGCCTTCATAACTTTTGCCGAAAGAGAAGATTTAGAAAAGGCATTAACCTTATCAGCTCAAGAATTTAAAGGATTCAGAGCATATGTTGCAGTTGCTGCTCCAGACAGAGATGATAGAAGACCAAGAAGGGATGAACCTGATTTAGATTGGGGCTCAGCCAGAGGTTCACATGTTACACCATCTAGATTTGGTGAAGATTTCCAAAGAAGAGGGCCAAGAGGCGATGGTGAAGAACAAGAAAGAAGACCAAGAAGAGAAGAACCAAATTTGGACTGGACCTCTGCTAGAGGTTCTGGTGCTCCAACTAGAGAAGGCCAAGGATTTGAAAGAAGAGCTCCAAGAGGTGATGGTGAAGAACAAGAAAGAAGACCAAGAAGAGAAGAACCTGATTTAGATTGGGGCTCAGCCAGAGGTTCACATGTTACCCCATCTAGATTTGGTGAAGATTTCCAAAGAAGAGGGCCAAGAGGCGATGGTGAAGAACAAGAAAGAAGACCAAGAAGAGAAGAACCAAATTTGGACTGGACCTCTGCTAGAGGTTCTGGTGCTCCAACTAGAGAAGGCCAAGGATTCGAAAGAAGAGCTCCAAGAGGCGATGGTGAAGAACAAGAAAGAAGACCAAAGAGAGAAGAATCTAATTTGGACTGGGGTTCAGTAAGAAATGAACAAAGTACTGCCTCAAGAACATTTCATAATAGCAAAACTTTCAATAATAGTACAAAATCAGAAAGAGAACCTAAAAAGGAAGAAGCTCAACTTGATTGGAGTTCAGCTAGAACTGAAAATACCACAGGAACAAGAACACCTTCCAATAGACAAAGCAGTACTAGTGAAAGAAGATATCAAAAAAAGGAAGGACCAGAATTAGACTGGGGTTCAGCAAGAAGTGAAGCTGCTGCTCCAACTGGTGGTAGATCTTACAGTAACAACAAGTCAAAGAAGGCTTCTGGTAACTGGGAAAACAAGGCTGCTAGTGCTGGTTCGAATAGTCGTGCTGCTGAAGAAGTTCCTGAAAAGAAGCCTGTTGCTATACAATCTGCCTTCTCAGTATTAGCTATTGATGATGATGAGGAGGAGGAATAGATGAATAATAGATCATGAATTAATTAAGATCAGAAATATAGTATTTCTCTAATTACTGATATATTCTGTATGTGTGTGTGAATTTTTTTGGCAATTTTTTATTACTAGTACTGTTTAGCCTTGTATTACTATCAACTATTATACTATATAACATATCTGTAATTATCAATTTGTAGAATGACCCATTTTTTTTTTAATTTTCTCAACTATATTTTATATTGTATATATTTATTCATAATACTACGGCAGTAGTACAATTTTTTTTTTTACTGTGGTAAAGCTTATCTGACAATTCTGAAACATCCGAACACTCACTTTCTCATTCACTAAAAATAAAATTGACCCTTCAAATATAAAGAAAGAGTGGCAATTATAACGTTTGCGATAGTTAGGCTGCTTCTAGTTTGGCTTTATACAGCTGCTATTTGTAGTTATTTACTAGCTAAAAAGATCACATATAAACTATATTCCATTTTTAACAATAGTTTGCTTACTTTTCATCTCAATCTCTGAGCCTTATTATTTGAATTTTTAGAACGCATTCAAATTTCAACAATAGACTAAAAACCTCTAGGTATTTAACTCTTATTCCTGATATATTACTTTAATCATAAAGAATTAAACATAATTCAATAACCAAGACAAATACACCAAAATCTTCAAGCATTATGGCAGAAGCTGGTAACTCAAATCAGCCATCATCTATACTATTCTTCATAGCCGTGGCTATCGGTGTGGTGATTGCTCTTATATTTATATTCTTCTCCATAAGGTATTACATGCGGACCAAACTAGGGATTTATTCAACTGCAAGGCTAATTCAAACTAATGGTGATGGTAATGATATCATTATTATCAACAATGACTTTCCATTACATACATTTAATACGTATAATCATGAATTAGAGCATTTGAACAGAATAAGAAGAAGAAGATACTTAAAAAAGAAGAGATTAACAAAAGAAGAGGTGGAAAAACTTTTCCCTGAAATTAGATATGAGGACTGGGTGGATCAGGAAGAAGAGAAGAGAACCATTCATGAAGCTGAAAGCATCCATCCAGATGATACTGTTTCTACGACTACAAGTGGTGATGATGACAATGATGGTGAACAAACAAATAATCACGTACATAAACATGATATGAGCGTTATCGAAGGCACAAGCACACAAGAAGATAATTTTACAGCAAATAAAGATGATACTGTCTTTGTTGAAGAGTTGAACCTAAAACCAGCAAAGAGCACTGTAAGATATTCTCATAGGTTGATAGATTCGAATGAAGATTCCATGATTGTAGAAGGTACTAATGCACATGACATGATTATTGAAGATATGAATGACAATTTAACTAATGGTGATGGTGAAAATAACAATGCTACTGATATAACAGATCTTCACTTTGTCCATTATGATTCTGGTTCATGTGCTATTTGTATTGATACTTTTGAATCAGATGATCTAGTACGTGGTCTTATATGTGGACATGTATTTCACAAGGAATGTCTTGATCCTTGGTTGACTGGAAGAAAGGCATGCTGCCCAATGTGTAAGAGAGATTATTACATGAAAGATAACACTGAAGTAGGAACTGAAGGTGTTACTACAAATGGCACCAATGGTGGTCATAATGGTGATGATTTGGTTAATGATGATAATTTACATGTCCAGTATACCACATTAGTGGATAGAGTACAAGAAATTTTAGCAGTTCATCCAGAATATAAAGAAATTGCTAAAGAAAATACCAAGAAATATCTACAATTGCATTGGAGAATTTGGTGGTTTATAATGGGTATTTCACATGAAGAGTTATTAAACTCTGATATTGTTCAAGTGAATAGGGCCAGAGGAACCTCAAGTAGTACGGATGCTACTGTAAATAACGATTCAGACAATGAGAATCATACTACACCTGTCGATCTTACTACAAATCCTACAACTATTAATGATAATGAAGATGAAATTACCAGTGGAGATCTTGAATTTGAAAGAAGAAGAAGATCCATTGAAAATATTGTATGATTCATCTATGTATCAAGTTGGAAGTCTTGAAATTTTTTTCCTCTTACACTCTAAAATATCACTTGAAACCTTTGATTTTTGTGTCAATGCTAGGAAATATGCATTTTTTTATATACACCGTTTAGTTTACTGTTTGTTATTTAATTTTTAATTTTTTTTTTTGCCTTTCTGTTTAGTTGTTAGTTATTATTGTTATTATTGTTATTATTGTTTTTATTGTTTCTATTGTTGTTATCAAGAACTATACGGTCGTTTTACTTATTTATTCATGAGATTATCTTATAAATATTATTTTTTCATAATTCAATATGCATGTACAGAGTAGTATTAGTAGAACTTTGAAAGAGCCAGTTAACAAAATGTCAAAACTTTGTAGCACTTGCTTGTAATACTAGTTGCTTTTATTTGAATCAATGATCAGTTTCTCGTTGATCATTGATTACTTATAATCGATCTTTATAATAGATGTTAAGTAATATGTACGTTGTTATCAATAGCAAACAATCGCTGATACCTAATTAATTGGCATAATAAACAACCTCATCATGACTATACCTTAATTCTGATTTGTTTGAGCCTTTCCCGAAATCTCATGCTGATAATTACGTAGAAGATTGAAATTGTCTGGAGAGAGCTCCAACCCAGGAAGCTTTAAAAGTCAGCCTATTACACTAAACTTCTCCATTCATTCTGAGCCTAATATTGTCGGCGTAGTTATCAGTCCGGCTATGACAGCAAAATCTAGTTAATTTTCTTCTTCGACAAAAAAAAATTTTTTCAACGTCCTTCTTTTTCTACTTTTATTTGTTTTAAACATCATCACTATCTAAAATTATTCAATATGTCTGAAGAAGAAGTAGGTAGATTATATTTAGAGTGTATGGTTCAGAAAAGAGAAAAAAATCTATACAAAATTGGGTAGAATGAGCTGGCGGGTTTGTGGGTGTTATTGATCTGTGATTGGCCTCTTTTTTTAATAGTCTTGTTTACGTACAAATAAGTGATGGGATTGGATAAATCAAAAAATTTAAATTGTGTCATTATTTATTAGTCAAACTTTGAATATCAACATACAATAGTATTAAACCTGATTATCTGCATCCATATCCACATCAATTTATCAACTTTTGAATGATTTTCTTTTCCTATTTGAACTGAACCCATCATCATCATTTTCATTCACTAATTTTTTTTTTCACCTGTAAAAAAAAAAAAAGATCTGTAATGAAAATTTTAACTATGGTATATACCATATGTCTGTTTGAATCTTTATACTAACAAATATGTCACTTTTTGACTTAATAGCACGTCTTTGAACAAGCCGATGCCGGTTCATCAACCACCTACCCAATGCAATGTTCTGCTTTAAGAAAGAACGGTTTCGTTGTTATCAAGAACAGACCATGTAAGATTGTTGATATGTCAACCTCAAAGACTGGTAAGCATGGTCACGCTAAGGTCCATTTAGTTGCTATTGATATCTTCACCAACAAGAAGTTAGAAGATTTATCTCCATCTACCCACAATATGGAAGTTCCATTCGTCTCAAGACAAGAATATCAATTATTAGATATTGATGATGGTTTCTTCAATTTAATGACCGCTGAAGGTGAAACTAAGGATGATGTCCGTTTCCCAGAAGGTGAATTAGGTGATTCCATCCAAGCTTCTTTTGATGAAGGTAAAGATTTATTAGTTACTATCATCTCAGCTATGGGTGAAGAAGCTGCTATTTCATTCAAGGAAGCTCCAAAGAACTAAGATATTTAAATTTATAAAATGGTATAGTTTAAAGTATTTAATTTATTAATTAATAAGGTTTCATTACATTTCTATTTTTTAAGTCTCTTGTTTTATTTGTAAAGTCCTGTATCACATGTAATGAACAGTTTACATAATTAAACATTGATTTGATAATTAATAAAGTATCTTTCACTTATATATTTTCATAAGCAGGTTTAAGATTAGTGTTTCACTCAAACTACATCATATATATATATATATTTATACTATTTAATATCATTCTACAGATCAGCTAATATTTTTGACAAATCTAATATTACATAAATATAGGCATGTTACTAATAAGTCAGAACAGTTAATAGTAAAAGTCGTTATGAAAGTAGTAGAAGTAATATTAGTAGTGCTTTATTTCTAATTATAAGAAGAAAAAGAAGAGAAAACTTCCCAATGTAGTAATATACTACTTGCAGTCATTGTTTACATTTGATCCCAATTAGGAAATTTGGCGTCAACGTCAAAATTTCGAAAAGTTACAAAAAAAAAAAACAAAAAACAAAACAAAACAAACAAACCATTTCTTGTAAACATACAAATATATTTATTGCTACAAACATTAATACAATTGGCATTGATAATATGAGTCTTAAACAAATGACCAAGGGTGCCCTTGTAGGCTTTGCCCAACGTTTGAACTTAGAGTATGTTTTCCCATGATCACTTTTTTTTTTTGGTTTTGTTTCGAATTGTTTTTTTGGAGTCTGTTTTGACACGGTTTTAAATGTGTCTGTATTGTTTATAAAATGACATAATTAAAAGCAGTATCTTGTATTTTGGAGGTTAGAAAAGTGTATGAATTATGGAAGAGAAGTAGTAACAGATACTGAACAAACCAGGAGAACATATTGATTCATTATTATCATCGTAATTATCATTATTATTAAGAATATATTAACTAACAAGAAAATTTCTACAAAAAGTGATGACGGTACTAAAGTTGTTCTAGAAGATAGAATTAGTCAATTCCTTGATGCTAATCCAGAATTAGAGGAAAAGGAAGAATTTGCCAAATATTATAACTATAGAAGAAGATATAGTTCTCCAGTTAAGCCAGCTCCTAATGCATCATCAATCAAAAAGGAAAAAGTATTAGAATCTTCTCCATATAGAAAGGCTTTAAATTTCGTTACTGGAAAATCTTCACCTGCTGTTAAGAAGGTTGAATCTGTTAAAGAAGTTAGTGAATCTGATGACTCAGAGGTTGATAATGATGATTCTGATGATGATTCTGAAGAAGAAGAAGAAGAAGAAGAAGAAGAGGAGACTGAAACTGAAACTAAGAATGGAGAAAGTGATGATCTAGAGGAAGAAGTTGAGAATGAATCAATTAAGATACTAGATGGTATTACTGAAAAATATAATTCATTAAAAGAAACCATTTATACTATAGGTTCTACTAAGAATGATGAATTAAAGGTTAGTTTAAGTTCTGTTGAATCAGTTACATTATTAAACTTTGGTATTGAATTATCAATTTTTTTAATTTCAAAAGTACCAATAATTCCAATTACTGAGGCAAATTTCTTAAATCAAGAAATTTTAACAAATTATAAATTTTTATCTTCAATTAAAATTTTTGATTTACAAATTTTAACAAATTTTGAATTTATTTCAAATATTTTTGTTTGGTTAATCTTATTAAATTTAATTCCATTAATTGGTTCATATTATTTTAATTTTATTAATAAGAAATTTCAATCAAATAAATTTGATTTATTTATCTTTAACATTGTTAAATTAGTTATTTCTTATCTATTTCTATCTCATAATATTTCATTTAATGATATTAAGGGTGACTTAGCAACTTCATTTGGTAATTCTCCAAGTACTTTAACAAAGTTTAAATCAATCTTATTACATAATTCAATTGCTTTAAAATTAGTCTTTGGTAATACTACTTTTATTACTTCAATCATTGGTTTATTAGTTGCCTTATATGTTGCTGCCATTTAATTGATTTTATAAATGAATCAACAATAAAAGGAGGAAAGCCAAAACTTAGTTAATAATGGAATGAAAATAAAATTGGATAAATTTACTTAATTGGCTAAAGAACAGCAAATGAATCAAACAATTGAATCAAACAAATGAATCAAACAATTGAATCAAACAAATGAATCAAACAAATGAATCATATATATATATATATATATCATAAGCTATAATTGATTCTTTAGATTAGAATTTTCAAATGATTGTTACCTCTTTTTGTCTTTTTTATTTTGGAAGGATTCTTATTATACTATTACTTCTACTACTACTATAATAATAATAATAATTATTATTATTACCACTACTATCAATACTACTACTACTACTATTAATATCACTTCTTTTACAACTTTTTTACTATTACTGTTACTACTATTACTACTATTACTACTATTACTACTATTACTACTACTTTTACTATTACTATTACTATTACTATTACTATTACTATTACTATTACTTCTATTGTACTATAGTTCTTTTTACTTTTAACTTTTGACTTTTTTTCTTTCTTTCTTTCTTTCTTTCTTTTCTATTACTCTAAACCTTTCGTTTTATGACATTTTATTAATTCTTATTACGGTTTATATAATCTCTTTGTGTTGTACTCTTATTTACTTATTTACTACTACTTATTAATAACCATTTTAAATTACTCTGTAAGCCTAGACCATTATATCACAATCTGACCTAGAAATTAAGACCACATATGTAGACTTTACTAGCCTAGACCACTTTTTTGCTTTTATTTTTTTTTTAATTTTTTTTATTTTTGTTTATTTTCGGTAGTTGAGAAATTTAAAATTTAAGTGAATGAAGAAGATGAGTAAATTACGTATTTAATAATAATATTAATCTTACTATATGATTATATAGGTAATTTAGACGATATTTTATAATAGGTAAAAGGTTGTCTATCACATATAGAGATCAATCTCATGGATAAGATTATAACATTATTAAATCGGTTAGTAGCTTACTCATCCCATTAAGTAGATACCGATAAACCATTTATACTAAAGAGTAATATATATATATATACTGACAAATTAAGAAGGAAAAAAAAAACGAGTATAATAATTGCATAATGCATATTGACTGAACGGTTTAAGAACTATTTTATCCAATCTGGGTTATACGCAAAGTCAAATTTAAGGTCAATCTTTACTTAATTAGTCCAGTTGCTTATATTTATGTTTTGCTCCATTTGTTTTTTTTTTAAATAAAATTTCTACTACTACTATTACTACTATTATTATTACTGCTAGTATTATAAACCGACTGAACCGCGACTGTTAAATTAATTGCAGATATTTGATACTAATTGGAAAAAAACATATAAATATTATTGAATTTCTTCAATTTTCCCAATATTTCTTTAAAATCTTATAATCTGTCTTTGGATCTTCATTATTTAACAAGTTCATAAATAATAATAATAATAATAATAATCTTTAATAATTAATATTCAAATAAGATGCTTCCAGGTGGTGTTATTTTAGTCTTCATTTTAGTCGGTTTAGTCGTTATTGCAATCCTCGGTGTTGTTGGTTTTAACAAATTACAAGCTAGAAAGAGAGCTTTAAACCAATTTTAAATTTGATAATTATTCATATATATCATTAATTCATCTAATTAATTGATCAAAAATTCTATTATTTAAATCTAAATCTGCACTTAAATTAACTCTTTATATCCAACAGTTATATGTTTTTAAGAACCCAATAATTATTCTTCCATGTTGTTTTTTATTCATTTTAAATTACCCATTTAACGGCCAAATATTATATATAAACCGCTTATGATTTAAACTTAATTAATTATACAATAATAAAAGGTTTATAACATATATATATATATTGGTCTAATTATTAATTATTATTTTAATTCTATAAACATCTATTATATACAAAACATTAACACTAACAATAACAATAACACATATATATATATATTCTTCTTCCATTCATTATTTATTCTGTAAACTTCAAGTTGTAAAATTTATTTATTTCTCGGTTTAATTGGGAGATATTATAATCACCAGCCACCGGAATATTTTTCATTATCTCTAGTCTTTCTGCCCCTCTAGTCTCTTTAGTCTGTAGTCTCTGTAGTGTGTCTGATCGAGAAAAACTCCGAATTGCTCAAATATATACACCCAAACATTATCACTGCAAATAACAATAATAAGTTGTTGTTATTATTATCAATATTATTAACTTTTATTTATTAGTATAATCTATAAATATATACATATATCAATTCATTATATTATAATCAATATGAAATTTATAACTTCATTACATATACTATTTGGAATATTGTCATTATCATATCAAACATTGGCTCATTCAGATATTGTTAAAGATGAACATCCACCATCTGATCAAACTTGGGAACAATGGCATATGAAAGTTGAACATGATATTGATATATTTGATCCTATTTCATTCTTTAACCTTCATGATTCACAAGAAAAAGGTTATCTAGATGATAAGGATATATTGAACATATATGGTCTCGATAGATCTGAAGTTATTGGTAATGGTGATGGAATGGGAGAACATGATGATAAAATTGATAAAGATCATGATTCAATTATTGATCAATCAATTAAGGATGAAGTTATTAATGAAATATTAAGATTAATGGATTTTAATAATGATCAAAAAATTTCAAAGGATGAATATTTAAAATATTTTAAAATTAATAGAAATTATGGATTCCCTGATATGAATGTTGGTGTTGGTCATCATTCTGATTTTGAATTAGAATATGAAATTCATCATTGGAATAAATATCATAAGGATAATGATCCTGATGTTCAAATAATTCATCCTGAAGATATTGAACATGAATTATTACATCATGAACATGAAATTGAACATGATCAAGGTACTGCTGTTGAATCTCATCTATTACAGTTTATTGATCAAAGATTAGAAGATAGAATTAATAATAATAACATTCCATTGATTTATAAAAGATCATCAAAGTCTTTATAGTAATATTAGTATTAATATAAGGAAGAAGAAGAAGAAGAAGAAGAAGAAGAAGAAGGAACATCTGTATATATAAATTTAGGACTTACAGGAAGAAAAAAAAATTAATTAATTCATTGCATTTATTTTGAATTCTTAATATTCAATAACTTTTCTTGTAAATCTTTTAAATCATACCTTACATCCTTATCATCGTTTATTGAATTTAAACCTCTTTCCACTGAAACACATTTAATCTTATATTCATTTTCAATTTTATAATTATCAACTTTAATCTCTGAATCTTTAATATAGACTAAATGTGTTATTACTTGATTCAAAGAGAATTTACTCTTTAATGTATTTGATTGTAGTAATAATTTATTTCCTCTTCCATTTTCTTTCCCATTATCATGATAAACTCCTTCAATACTATACTCAATAGATTTAACAATTTTATTGATAAAATCAATTGCATTCATACCAAAAGTTTCTCTATCAAGATTTCCATTTAGTATTAATACTTTTTTCATTCCATGGTTATTGATAATTGATTTTCCAATACCTTTTAAAATTAATACTGGTAATATACTGGTCATTAATGAACCAATTGAATAGATTAACATTTTGGAATTATTTATACTGTTTAATACTCTTGAATTGGCAGATGGAGTAATTTCTTCACCATATGAATTTATATAGAAGATTCTCTTTATTGGAGAATCTAATGGTTTATTAAGTATCATTTCTTTATTAAAAGTTAATTGTGAAATTGTTAAATCAGGATGTGTATATGGTAAATCCTCTTGATTAATTTCAGGTTCATCAGTTCTTAAAATTGGTATTGGTAATACTGTTGTTGGATGTGAAATCTGTGATTGACCTCTAATAATTGTACCATTCTCTAATAAGGCAGATATATGATAGGTATAATTTGTATTTAAACAAGGTAAAACTTTAATCTTTGGATTACATCTTAATATTCTTAATAATAATTCAATAGCACTATCTAATGAACCAACAAATAGTCTAATACCAGTTAATAATAAATTACCTATACTGGCAGATTGGAAATTAAAATTTGTTACAATATTTCTTGATTTTTTCAATAATTCCATATGAACATTAATTAAAAATGATCTAATCATCTCTTTACAATGATTATCAATATCATTCCATAATATATGTGTTCCTTCAATAATACTTGTCCATTCTTCCTTGGCCAAAATTGAGTCATCAATTAATCTATGCGACAGTAGTTGTTTAATGCCATAATCTGCAGATGGATCAATCAATCTAATTACCCTGGATCTAATATCACCAATGGCTGGTCCATATAAGACTCTTATGATCTCTGATGTACTACCACCATTATCTGAAATCGGTAAAATGTATGTAGTATTTGAGTCTGATATCTGATTGAAAAGGTTTACCAATGAATTAGCAGCAGTACCTCCACTGATTACTATTGTCTCATCCTTAGAATTTACAGACATTGATCAATAATTATAATTAGTTTGTATTTACTTATCGTCATTAACAGTTTGCTATACTTATTTGATGCTTTTTGTGATAATTGCCGTGTGATGTTTTTTTTTTTTTTAATTTTAATTTTCGTGTTTATGCTCTAAGGTCAAATGATGACTTTATTTAGATAGTTACTTGTTCTATATATTATTAATTATCCATTTGAAAGTGATTAGTTTGTAGTTTGTAGTTTTCAGTTATATAAGATATTCTAGAAAGTCCAATAAACACAGGTTAAAGGCTGTAATAAATTTGTAATTTCTACAATCATCCATTATAAGATGTTCCTGATATTACCATCAGTTAGTACTAATAATGGTAATAATAATGGTGATAAAGATTAGTACTCTTTTTGTCTTCTTTTTCAGTAATTTGGAATATATATATTCATAAATACGTAAACGAATGAAAGATTCTGAGAGACTTCTTTGAATATTTTTCATTCTTTTTCAAAATTCTTCAACGTTCAAAACAATTTTACCATGAGCACCTCTCTTCAATTTATTTTTAGCATCTTTAAACTGCTTCCAATCATAAGTTGAATCTATAACAGGTTTTAATTGACCTTTTTCAATCATTTCATAACCTATTTCCATATATTCCTTAGATTTATATTCTGGATAAAATGTAAATGGTGTATACCAGAATCCCCACATAGCATAACTTGACATTGATCTTGTCTTCATTGCAGTGGAATACCAAGAATTATAGATATCAATATCATAGTTTGATTTGGAATCACCTACTAATGTTATATAAGAACCACCTTTAGTTATATAGGAATTTATACTAGTAATTAAATCATAACCACCAACACAATCAATGATTAAATTAAATTTTTGAAAATTATGAGCTTGATTAATTGATACATTTGCATCCTTACTTGCTGAACCTGAATTAGTATTATTTGAATTACCTGATGATTTAGCATCATATGGATGAATATCAATTGGATTACCATTAGAATCATAATCTTTATAAACACCAGTAGCAGCAAATTCTTTTAATACTCTTGGTAAATCTGAATTTATCTTATAATTAATACAAAGTTTTGAACCTAATTCAGTTAAAATTTTTGAAGAAGTTGGAGAATTAATTGTAACAATATGATCAATCTTATAATAATTCTTTAATATTTGAATACACATCATACCAACACTTGAAGAACCACCATTTATTAAAACAGAATAATTAGAAGGATCCCTTGATAATTCCTTTGTTAAAGTAGCTAGTAATTGCCATGCACAACCAAATGTATATGCCCAACAACCAGCTTCTTCAAATGTTAATTTTAATGGTTTTTTAATAATTGGATCTGAATTAGCATTAACAATAATACTTGAACTTAATGTACCATAACCATTTGGATGATAATATATACCACAAACTTCATCACCAACAGCATATAAATTATTCATCTTTAATTTATCACCAACATGTGTAACAATACCAGAATATTCTCTACCAATACCTCTTTCAGAGTTCAAATTTGATGAATATGCATTAATGATCTTTAAATCAACTGGATTTAAACCAACTGATTTAATTTGAATACAAAGATTATTTTTACCAATTGGTAATTTATATTGAATATCATAGGTAAATTGAGGTTCTTTATTTTTAGAATAAAATACCAATTGTTTAGTTGGAATATATTTTAATGGTCTTAATGGTCTACCGACTCTAATTAATTTGGTTGGATCACCTTTAGCATTGACGTTATTTGAAGCAGCTTCTTGCTTTCTATTAAGTAATTTAGGATCAACAATATAACGATCTGGTTCATTTTTGATATTAACTATACTTTCAAAACCCATTATAAAAAATTTGCTATTATTATTTTGTTCTCTCCTAATAGCTATTGATTCTTGATATTATTATAATAACCAGTAGTAATAGTGTACTACTTCACTATATATTTTAAAGAAACCAACACTGTTATATATTGTTGAATCCTTTATAATATTCAACGGTATTTTTGTAACTTTTTACTGCTCGGGCCGGTACTACTTAAATAAACTTTATCAAATACTAATAATGCTTGTATTTGAAAATTTATAACTGTTTTATATACTATATATTGTCTCTTTGAATACTGAAGAAGATATATATATACATCTTACCAAACTAATGGTATGCGATATGTGATATTTAATAACTGGTATCTGAAATCTGTAGGGATGTTGATGTCTCTTGATTTGATTCTCTTTGAGTAATATTTTTTTTCAAAAGAGAGATTTATCTATACCTATAGTAGAGTAAGGTATAAGTAAACTCAACTGATATCATTACAATTGAATGCAATATTCCTGTCTCCATATCTACTATGGAGTGATACCAATGATCTGTATACTTTATCCAACTTTAACTCTAAGGTTGAAGCTGATACTTTGTTAATTTGTTCAATACTTTAAACTTTTATTTCTTTTTAAAAAAAAATTCTGATTGTCTAATTGAAATCGTAGTTGTAAAGGGAAGTGATAGATGATACTAAACTGTTATTAGTAATTAGAAGTTATTATGCAGTTATAGCTACTTCAATACCTGTTTCAAGAGCAGATCCAGAATATTCTTCAAGTTCTTGATAATACTCATCTAAATCTTCTTCTTCAAATATAACTTGAATCATTAAAGAGCAAGAAGGGCAAACAGCAACATCTTCACCATCTTTCAAGTCATCAATAAATATTTGAAACTTGTCACCACAAGGACACGGATAAGTGAACATCTGTGTATTAGAGTCAAATGTCATGTCCTCAATTTCTATTTGATCATAATAGGACATGTTCTTTTCTAATAATTTAGTAAACTAAACAATTACAAGTAAGATCAAATTGCTTCTATTTTCTAGTAATAATTATAATATATTAAAATATTTTATTTTTTCTAACACTCATCTCTTTAGGTCATGCTTATATAATCCATTGTCACGTGGCATGGTATAGGGCATATATTTTGAAATTTGAAGCAGTCACATAACACCTGATCATCATCAACTTATCATTTTTATATTCGATTGTTCTAAAAAATTAAAAAAAAAAATATGTGCACTAATAAAAAAAGGTCGTCAATTATAAGAAAAGTAAAAATATGTTTGGATGTAAGTTTGAAGACACTCAAAACATTTTTTTCTTTTCTAATCAAAAGTTTCTTTGTTGTACTCTTACTCTTATTATTACAACTTCAATATTAACGAATAAGTAAGTGATACTCATAGATATAATGGTTTGGTTTGATTCAAACTTGCAAGAAAACGTTAGCTTTCAATTATCATTCGAATAATTACTTAGATTTAGTTTTACAGATTACATTGGTCAATTATTCATTACTCATTAATCATTTAATTCACACTTCCAATTTTTAAAGCTGTATATATATATATATACTCTTTTCATCTATCGAAACAAATAGATAGTAATACCACTATCAATAATCATATTACAAATTTCAACAGTTTATATTCTTTAAGTTTCCTTTCAACTTCAATTTTAATGTTCATTTCATCTTGATTCAATTTTTTCCCCTCTTAACTTTTCAAGATCTACTTACAAAATAAAATCTGCAAAATAAAAAACCTGCAAAATTTTTCAAAACCATATCTACTTTTATAATAAAGATTCAAATACTAACAAATTCCAATTAATTTAATAGCCATGGGTATTTCACGTGATTCTCGTCATAAAAGAAGCGCCACTGGTGCCAAGAGAGCTCAATTCAGAAAGAAGAGAAAATTCGAATTAGGTCGTCAAGGTGCTAACACCAAGATTGGTACTAAGAGAATCCATACTGTTAGAACCAGAGGTGGTAATCAAAAATTCAGAGCTTTAAGAGTTGAAACAGGTAACTTTTCATGGGCCTCTGAAGGTATTGCTAGAAAGACCAGAATTGTTGGTGTCTCTTACCATCCTTCCAATAACGAACTAGTCAGAACTAATACTTTAACCAAATCTGCTATTGTCCAAATCGATGCTACTCCATTCAGACAATGGTATGAAACCCATTACGGTTCATCATTAGGTAAAAAGAGAGGTGCTGCTAAGACTGAAGAAGTAGAAGAAGTTAAGAAATCTAGAAAGGTTGAAAGAAAATTAGCCTCAAGAGCTTCTTCCTCTAAGATTGAACACTCCGTTGATGCTCAATTCGGTGCTGGTAGATTATACGCTTGTATTTCTTCAAGACCAGGTCAATCTGGTAGAGCTGATGGTTACATCTTAGAAGGTGAAGAATTAGCTTTCTACTTAAGAAGATTAACTGCTAAGAAATAAGTTTCTCCTTAAATTTGTTATCTAATTTATAAATATTAATCTAACATCTATTGTCACGTTTAAATCCACTACTGTAGTCCAAAATTAAACAAATAACTAATATGATTTTTAATTCCACATAAAGTTTACCTGTTAAATGTATTTACTATTTAATGAAATAAAGAGTATTTTCAATGTTTGGCTCGTATGGAGTTTGAGGAAAAAATATTTTTGGTGAAGAATCGTCAAAAATCCTGAAAAATTGCACCTAAAAACCCGCCAGAAACAGCACTAAACAGCAAATATCTATGACAGAGCGGTTATAATTTTGAGTGGTCAAAACTGATTAAGTAACAACAGGTAACAAAGTTTCAAGCGCCCCACTTAATTACACCATACTATAGATAGTCATTGAGAGAATGTACTTTTTATAAACTTTTGAAATGGTGAAATCAGATTCCGACCAAACGCCCTCGGAAATGGCCCAAAAATCAGAAAAAATCCAAAAGTTCAAAAAAATTGCAAAAAAACTTTTTTTTTCTCAAAAAACCCTTCAAAACGACCTTTTTTGATTTTTTTTTAAAAAAAACCCTGGATTACCCTACCGTCCATCGACCGGTCGATGGGATCCAGTGATCGATCGTTGGATTGGAGGGTAACCAGTCGACCGGATGATGGATCCATTGATCGACCAGTGGACCCATCGTTGGATTGTAGGGTAACCAGTCAATCGACCAATGGATCCATCGTCCGGTCGATGTTCCCCCTCTGATCCCATTGCTTGATTACCCTACAATCCATCGACCGGTCGATCGATCCACTGTTTTCCATCGTCCGGTGTTTTTGTGACACATCGATCCATCGATGGCCTTTATACGCCTTCCATCTGATTACCCTACAATCAGGCGATCCACCCCCATCCCTATAGAATACCACCCAACCTTTGTTTTTTGGTGTGTTTTTTTTATTACCCTTAATATTCTCTATACTATTAATACTAAATTGATTTAGCGTACAACCACAAAACTATTTAACGATACCACCATGAGCATTGATATGTATTTGAGATACTATATAGTACTGGCTTTCTACTGCTACCAAAAGAAAATACTATTGGCAATTTAATAATGAAATAAGTCGTACCTACTTGCTTTACTTATCTGGAAAGTGAAAATGTTTGTAATAAATTACTACACCAATATATCTGTACAACTATTATTAAAATAATAAAAACTTTTTATTTATTAAAAAATATTTAATATATTATTAAAGAGAAATTCTATTCAAACCATCAAATGAATATTAAGCACTAATTAACTAAACAATTATTAGTTGAGGAGTATTTGAATTTAAATTATAATAAGATCACCAAAATTATATTATAAATGATGGATTTCCAAAATAGCAGTGTTATCTTTTTTTTTTTTTTTTGCCGGCCACATTAAATTGTCGGATATAAAATTACATATACATGTACTAGTGGTAAGACTTGAGTTAAATTAAGTATTAAACTTATCTACAAAGTTACAAAGATTAGATTTTTATGCTTTTAAAAGAGCAAGTTAATAATGATATATATTATAAGTTAAATAAATTTTGATCACTAATTAATTTAATTGATATTTATCTAAATCTTTAAAGTAAATAGTTTTGGTTAGTATTTCAAATTGTTTGTTAAAGCCTATTAAAAGCATCATTAAATGAATATAATTAAACAGAATAAATTAAACAAATGAATAATTATTTAATTTGCATAAAATTATAAAATTAGGATTAAATTTTTGTATTTCAATTTCAATTTTATAATTTTAAAGCTTAAATAAATAAATAAAGTTCAGAAAAGGCAATATAGTTTATCAGCAAATCTTCTAATTAAAGAAAAGTCTGTACAGGTCTGTGTTATATTTCTCTCATCATAATAAGGTAATTGTACTGTTGTTTTTTTTGTATATATATATATCCAATTGTCTTTAATAGTGTAGTTTAATAGATCATAGACATACTTTTTGTGAAATGTATTCTTACAGTAACTAAAGAGTAGAAGATTGAAATAATTTGGTTAACAAAAAAATTTTATATATGTTGACCTTTTTTTTTTATTGAATGATTTATTTTAATATTTCATAAATTAATCACGTGAATTTATATTAGGGCAACCATATGGGTAAATTTAGATTAACAATATATTAATTGATTCAATTGATTATCAAATAGTCAGCTCATACTGGTAACAAATAATATGATTTTATAGATATTGATGGTACCAGTACCTAATTTTTATTCTATCTCCAGTTTTTGACTGCTGATTAAGAACATAGAGTTATGAGCACTGTTATCACGTGCCTAAATTGAGTTTTAAGATAAGATAATTTTGATAAATAAATTATACAATATTAATAAATAATTGAATATTTTATTTATATGGTTATCTTAAATATGAATAAATCAATATTACAATCATTCATAAGAAATTTTATACTATTATGAATTATAGATAGAAAAGATTTAGATTAAATAGAAATAATTATTTAGACATTATTACTGGAATTATTTTTTCAATTATCACTAAATAAACGTGACATATCACGTGCAATTTTTATATTTATCAATCAAATTAAATATAATTAATGTCTATGATGTGCTTGCATTACAATAGTACAAGCTTTTCCCATATTTGACTTATAATCAAATATGATCAAACAATCAAATGATCATAAAAGAGATTAACAATTCGAGTTAAACGTGGTAATGAATATCTTGTTTGTGTTTGTGCTTGTGTTTGTGTTTGTGGCAACATTTAATTCTTTCAACTTTAATTAAAAAAAAAAAAATAATATGGTTCGATCAAATGCGTATGATAATAATTAATATTATTAGAAGAAGAAGAACAACATAATTAATTAAAGCAAGATACAGAAACCAATTTAGAGGTAAAGTATAGAATATAAAGATAATAGTTAACATGCTTTATTATTGTCTGATTCTTTATTATATCAGTATTTCAAGTATTTGTTAATATTTGCTAATACTTGTAAATATTTGTAGTACTTTTGTGTTTTGTAGTACTTTTGTAGAACTTGACACATTAATTTAATAATTAATTGATTATCAATAATATTAAGATATTCAACTTAATCAATAATTATAATTCGTAAATTCTATCTTATCATTTTCTTGATATTAATTAACTTATTCATACTAATATAAAAGACTAACATAAATTTTTTGTCATAAAAAATTATTCATTTGTTATTTAATATACTGCTCTGCTTTTTAGCCGTGTTTGTTTATGGTGTGTTATTAAATTTAAAAAAGATCGCAAGGTATCAACAACAATAATTATGTCTTGTATATATATATATATTGACATATATTGATATAAATAATATATAAATAATATATAAATTATGTACAAATATATTCTTTATTTTGATTATAGTTATAAATTGTATTACAAATATAATTAATCTTTTTCATTTCACTGCACTACACTACTAATCAATATCATTCTATCCTGTCATAAAAGAACATACAATATAAATATAAATATGAATTTTGAATCTTTTGAATTTATGTATATTTTAGATATATATGAAATAATATCAATAATTTTATTATTACTAATAATTTTTTCAACAATAATATCATTTTATCCTCAATGTTCTAAAACAATATCAATATCAAGATCAATATCAAATTCTAATCATGATAATCATTTGATTGATACTTATACAATTGATTCATATCCATATGATGATTTAAATAATAATAATAATAATGATAATAACTCTAATAAAACAACAAAACTGATCAGTTTATTTAATAGAGTTATATATCTAAATTCAAATTCAAAAAAAATTATTAGATCAATGATACCAATTTATTGTACTCTATTAGCATTAACTTTCCTTATAAAGACTTAATGATATTATTTAATACAATTTAATACAAAAAAAAATGGCTTATTGATTAGGATATGATAAAAAATATTTAAATACTTGCTGGTAAAGTTGATCAATTAATAATGTTCTTTTTAATATAGTTATAATGAATTCATTGTAATATATATACATATGCATATACACATAAATATATTATAATGTAATGTATTAGTACATTTTCTTCTTTCTTTTTATTCTTAAATGTTCGTTATTGCTTTTTTGGTTTTTTTTTTTCATCATCATCATTATCATTCATCATTATAATTGTAGATTTATATTCTATTGTTTATGCAAAATTTTTATTTATTTTTATTCTCTAATCAATCAATTCAACATAATTACTTGGACATATACCAATTTCACCATTCGATCTCTTTGCTTGCCACCATCTATTATCAATACCATTAACCTTTAATATTTCACCTTGTTCAAAAGATATTTCACTATCATCATTTGGATTCTTTTGATATGAATATAGAGCTCTTGCAGTATATGGGAAATCATCAATATCTAAATTATTTGTATTTATTGTACTATCATTATGAGTAATCATTGTATTACTATTATTATTATTATTGTTATTATTATTATTTGTACCATCTGGATGATTATTATTTACAGTTTCAAAGTCATTAATATTTGTAAAACCTGATCCACTATTAGTATTATTATTATTATTATTATTATTATTGTTATTACTATCATTTCTTTCACTAAAATTTTCTAACCCATTTAATCTTGTTGATGATAAATATCTTGAACTCATTTCATTATTATTGATATTATTATTATTATTATCATTATTTTGATAAGTAGTATATTCATCATCAACATTAATACCACCACCAATACCATTAACATTGTTTAATTGATTGATATGATTAAATGGATTATTTGAAGATCTTGGACCCTTTAATGAAAATGAATCAATATATTGATTAATTGGTGAATTATTATCACCACCATAATAGAATAACCATACTAGATCAACCATTGATAATAATATAAATCCAGCACTTGAAGCTGCCTCAGCAGAACCTGATCTATAAATTAAATAGGTTATTGAATTTGTATTATATACAAATGATATTGATAATGTTGAAACAATAAATAATCTATATTGATCTAATAGATCAAAGCAATAGAAGAATATTAAGAATAATATTGATAATAATTGAAATACTACACCCCACCAAGAAAATTTTGGATAAGTACCAGTAATATCAGTTGCAACAGAACCACCAAATGCAATTATCCAACTTAATAATGATATTGATATTGTTGCAATTGCAAATGGATCAGTTAATATATTTGAAATTCTAAAGGTTAACAATGATCTATTAAATGATTCATCCTGTTTAGTATATTTAGCATTACTCATTATTAGGATATAGTATTGAATGTTGTTTATCAAATGTATTAGATAATTTTATTTTTGATTTAGTTTTGAATTTAACTTTGTAGGAGTTCTTTTAAGGGGAATATTTTAATAAGAAGATTTTTTTTTTTTTTAAACGCGTCTGATTTTAAATTCAAATCAAAAAAAAAAAAACAAAAACAGCCAAAAAAATTGTTTTGGCGTTAAATTCTTTAAAGTGATTAATTAAAGAAAAAATTGAGTGATCAAGTTGATAAATTTTGAACACTGAGAAGGGTAGCAGATAGCAATATTGGATTAGGATAATACAATTAAAAAAAATTAGAATTATAGGGGTTAAAGGAGTGAATAAAAGTTAGTTTAAATAGTTTAAGTGTCTTATTTGAATTTGTAAAAGGATTTAAAAATTGAATGTTGATTTCATTTTTAGTTTCAGAATTTTTTTTTTATTTTTTTTTTTTAAAATTTAAAAAAAAAATTAAAAAAAAAAACTTAAAAAAAAAAAAATTAAAAATAGAAAAAAAATAGAAAAATATGCGAATGCGAGCACTTATTACCCTATTAGGATATATGACGTTATTATATACTAAATATACTAAAAAGGAAATAATATTACGCCATTCATGCCAATTTTTTTTCTTCTACTGTTTTTTGTTAGTAGTTACTTTTTACCGGTACTTTAAATATACTGTAACTATATAACCATAACTATACTACTTATGATTATAATAATTATGATAAGAGAAATATATACAGGTAAACGGACTATTCTCTACAGACTATAAAAGTTAAGTAATTATAATTATAATTTTATATTTATATACATTTAATTACTAAAATTTATCATAAAATTCGTACAAATTTTTCACTGTTTCATTTTTCTACACTTTTTTTTTTAATTCTTTTTATGAAGATAAACTAAAAAAAAAAAAAAAAAAAAAGAAGAATTAAAATAAAATTTCTCTTACTTAAAATAACAACACTTTATATTCAATAATAGTAACATACTTAAATTTGAAAAGAGTATATTAATATTGTTACTATAAGACTCTATACTTCAATTCTTCTTTTAATAAAATAATACTATATTACACTCCTTTATTAGTGTTATTCTTTACTCTTCTATTTAATTCTCTGTTGTGTTCTCTTTTCAATTTAATTTAATTTTTTTTCTTCTTCCTTTTGCTTTCTACTTTTGCTCTTTATCAATTAATATCTAATTAAAGATTCATATTCATATTCATATTCATCATTTTAAGTTATATCTATTTATAATCACTTGCCTCTATAATCAAAATATTTATTGATCCAATAATTCATAAATTTAATATCTACTCTACACCATCATTATCTTATTTGTTTGAATAGACATTTTACATCGATATTCTAAAATTAATACATTCAAACATCTCTATTATATACACCTGTTATTCTTTTTCTTTTCTTTAAGAAATGACTTCAATAGATGATAATTCATCGATAATAAATAATGATAATAAATCTGATATAGATATTGATATAGATATAGAGATAGATACTGATTCAGTTAGAGATATAAGTATAAATAGAGATTCAATTAGAGATATAGATCAAAATCATAAGAGTTCAATAATATCTGATATTCCAATTCAACAAGATTTATTAATATCTTCATCTATACATACACCAATTATAAATTCATCATTAATAACTCCATCTGATAATAATATTCTTTTAAATTCTTCTTCATCTTCATCTTCATCTTCTTCTAAAATTATAAACTCAAATTTAAACGCCACTGAAATTCATCAATCAATTAATAATAATAACAACGTTACAAAGTTAGATCTATTATTGGCAAATATATCCGTTAAAGATTTTGGTTATAATGAAAGTAATGATTTACATTATGGTATTCCAGCTTATTTAATTGATGTTGATGAAGATTCTGATTCTGATATATTTAATCCAGATGATTATGATTATAATGAAGAATATTATAATGATATTGATTATGATAATGGTAGAAATTCATCTTGGAGGAATAAAAATGATATACAATTACATCATCAACAAAATGATTATGATGATTTTAATAATGAATCAAGGAATTTCTATAATGATGATAACGAGGACAATGATGAGAATGACGAAGATAATGATGATATACAGGGTAAAGCAATTGTACTATATGATTTTGAACCAGAAAATGAAAATGAATTACACTTAACTGCTGGTGATTTAATATTTATTAATTATCGTTATGGTCAAGGTTGGCTTGTTGGTTATAAATTATCATCAAATTCAAAGAGTTTTGATAATAATGATAGTAATAATGTTAATGATAATAATGATAATAATAATATTGATTATAATGATAATAATGATAATAATGATAATAATGAAAATAATACTAATGATAATAATGATAGTAATGATGATAATGATAACAACACTAATAATAATATTAGCAAGAACAATAATAATAAAAATAGTAAACAGAATAAAGAAGAAGTAGGAGAAGGAGAAGAAGGAGAACAGGAAGAGGAAGAGGAAGATGAAACTGAGAAAGTTGGTTTAATTCCAGAACAGTATGTTCAATTCATTGAATTAATACCAACTAATCCAATTAAATCAAAATCAAATACAACAATTACTACTTCAAAGACTATACAACCTACTTCAAATACTTTTTCTAATGTAAATAATAATAATAATAATGATGATGATGATGATGATGATGACTATAATAATACTTCCAATAGATTTATCTATGAAGGTGAAGAACCAACAAGACTTGAAATTCCTGGTATATTAGAACAACATGATCAATTTCAAAATAAAATTGACAATTTGACTGATAATGAAAGTGATTGGGAAGATGAAGATGATGAACAATTACCAAACGTTGATCGTTTGCATATATAGAGTATTATCTACTATAAACATTGAATTTTTTTTTCTCTTCATAAAGTAAAAGACAAATCTAATTATAGTATTATTTAGAAATTTAATAAGTTAGTATAATAATCTTTTAAATAAGGTTGTGTAATAAAAAATCATATTAACTATGCACTACAGTTAAAATTCAAATCTCTTTATAATTAAAATTAAAATTATTTATTATTACTATTATTATCAATATTATTACACCTTGTACAAATACTAAAAACACAAAAAAAAACGCGAATGCCTAAAAATAACTTGAGATATCATATAATTGGAAAAATGATACTTTTGTTTTTTTGAAAAGAATACCAGATCCATTGATAATTAATTACTGGTTGGAAGGGAATATAATAATGTTTGAACTTATATTCATCACTTTAACGAGTTCAAAGTAAGAATTGAACTTTCTGTGATAGAACGTGATGTGCTTCTAGGTCTTTTACCATCTTCAATGGTTGTATTTTTATTAGTTGTATTTTCAATACTAAATGTTTCAATATTTTCTGATAATTTTGGTTTGTGTTTACTACTAGTAGATTTAGATCTTACTAGACTTGTCTTCCCAAAATTATTGAAATTATCAACATCATTTAGGATAGTTTGATCATCATTTAAATTATGAAAACTTGAACTATAATTATCATTGAATTTATTTGAATTGATTGCTAACTTTTCCTTATTATTATTATTATTATTATTATTATTATTATTTTTATCACTATTGTTATTAGAATTACTATTATTAGTATTGGTATTACTACTGGTATTGTTATTAATACTATTATTTGTCAAATTTGCACCTGTGATTTCCTTTAATTTATTAATATGATGGATGGTCTTATGAATGGTTTGAATTAATAAAGTTGGTTTCAGTGGTTTAGAGATATATTCATCCATTTGTGCTTGTAGGCATTTATCTCTATCACCTAATGAAAACTTATCTCCCACCATTGCATGCGCTGTAAGGGCAATAATTGGAACCCTAACACTAAATGGATCAATTGGATTAACTTCCTTCTCCCATTTTCTAATCTTTTCAGTAGCCTCAAAACCTCCCATAATTGGCATTTGAACATCCATCAATACAACATCATATATATTCATTTTAACTTTTTCAAATGCTTCAAGACCATTTTGTGCAACTGTAACTTCATGTCCATGCTTTTGTAATATTCTAACTGCCAATTTTTGATTAACTAAATTATCTTCTGCTAAAAGAATCTTAAAACTTTGTGCTGAATCTTCCTCATTGGAGACTAATCTTGCTTCAAGAGCTGGTTTCAAATATCCAGCTAAATCAAATAATGAACATGGTGTATTACCATAGGATAAAATACCAAGATCAAGACATTCTCTCATATTCAAATTTGGAATATCATAATGTAGCAAGACAAATGGAATATATTTGATCTCTTGAATTAATCTTAACCTTCTACCAGTTTCAATGGAATCAATTATTATGACATCAAATTTAGGATCAGTTAAATTTATTGGTCCATCTGGTGCAAATAAATCATCTTCCTTTACCAAAATTGGAATTAATCCTAATTGCTTCAAATTATTTACCATGGATTGAATTTCTTGTTCTTTATGATGTTTGGAAATTACTAAAACTTGACGAGGAGAGGTCTTTAGCAGTTTATTATAAAGATCATCTCCAATATTGTTACCTGGTAATGATGATCTATCAGCAGATTTAACTGCAATAGTAAAGTAGAAGTTCGAACCTTCACCATATGAAGAGGTAACCCAAATTTCACCACCCATTAAATGGATCAATCTTTTGGAAATGGATAATCCTAAACCAGTACCACCAAACTTTCTTGTTGTAGAACCATCAGCTTGAGTAAAATTCTCAAAAATTAGATTTAACTTATCCTTCTTAATACCAATACCAGTATCACTAACACAAAATTCTAGTACTAAGGTATCATTATCAGGTTTAGAATCAGCTTTGGTGATACTACTTTCATCAACACCAACAACAAAGTTATCAGTTCCTTTAGTTATGGCAGAAATTTCTTCACTTAATGAAGTAGTTGCTCTCTTAACGCTTAATTTCACTTGTCCCTTTGAAGTAAATTTAATGGAATTACCAACAAGATTTAGGATAACTTGTCTTAGTCTAAAGGAATCACCAATCAAAGCATCAGGGAATGATGCATCAACTTGATAGATCAAATCTAATGGTTTTTCAATTGATTTGACTGCCAAAGTCTTTAATGCCTCAAATACTGTTCCTCTTAAAGTGAAATCAGCTTCTTCAAGTGTCATTCTATTAGCTTCAATCTTGGAAATATCTAAAATATCATCAATGATAGTTAACAATGAATTAGCTAAATTATAAACCGTTGAGATCATTTCTCTTTGATATTGAGTCAACTCGGTATCTAATGTTAATTGAGTATAATTCAAAATACCATTAAATGGAGTTCTTAATTCATGTGAAAAGATACCTAAAAATTCTGATTTGGCTCTATTAGCCAATTCTGCAGCTTCTCTTGCATCAGTATTTCTTTTAATTGAATCCCTTAAATTGAAAACCATTTGATTAATTTTAGTCTTCAAAGTATCCATTTCACCACTTGCCTCAACAGTAATGAATTTGGTAAAATCACCATCAGTAGCAGCAGCAGTAATTTCACCAAATGCTCTAACTTGTGAAGTTAAATTAGCAGCCATAACATTAACATTTGTTGTAATTTCTCTCCAAAGACCATCGACATCACTGACTTGAGCTTGAACTCCTAATTTACCTTCAACACCAACATCTCTTGCAACACGTGTGACTTCACTGGCAAAGACTTGTAATGAGTCCACCATTTGATTGATAGTTAATTTCAACTCTAAAATCTCACCTTGAGCAACAACATCTATCTTTTGAGATAGATCACCATTTGCTACTGCAGTTGTAACAGTTGCGATACTTCTGACTTGATTTGTTAAATTAGTAGCCATAGCATTCACATTATATGTTAGATCTTTCCATGCACCTTCAACACCAGTCACTACAGCTTGACCACCTAAAATACCTTTAATACCAACATCAGTTGCCAATGAAGTTACTTCAAGAGCAAAAGTTTGTAAGGAATCCACCATTTGATTGATGGTCAACTTTAATTCTAAGATTTCACCTTGTGCAGCAACGTCAATCTTTTGAGATAAATCACCATTTGCCACTGCAGTTGTAACAGTAGCAATACTTCTAACTTGATTTGTAAGATTTGTAGCCATGGCATTCACGTTGTAGGTCAAATCTTTCCAAGATCCTTCCACTCCAGTTACAACAGCTTGACCACCTAATATACCTTTAATACCAACATCAGTGGCTAATGAAGTTACTTCAAGAGCAAAAGTTTGTAAAGAATCCACCATTTGATTGATGGTCAACTTTAATTCTAAGATTTCACCTTGAGCAACAACATCGATCTTTTGAGATAAATCACCATTTGCCACAGCAGTAGTGACAGTAGCAATACTTCTAACTTGATTTGTTAAATTAGTAGCCATAGCATTCACATTATCTGTTAGATCTTTCCATGCACCTTCAACACCAGTCACTACAGCTTGACCACCTAAAATACCTTTAATACCAACATCAGTTGCCAATGAAGTTACTTCAAGAGCAAAAGTTTGTAAGGAATCCACCATTTGATTGATTGTTAATTTTAGATCTAAGATTTCACCTTTACAATCTGCAGTAACTTTTTTTGATAAATCACCTTTAGCAACAGCAGTTGTAACATTAGCAATATTTCTAACTTGATTAGTTAAATTAGTAGCCATTGCATTTACATTATCAGTTAATTCCTGCCATATACCTTCAGCACCAATGACAACAGCTTGGCCACCTAGCATTCCTTCAACTCCAGTCTCTCTAGATACTCTTGTAACTTCAAATGCAAAAGTCTTTAATTGATCAACCATTGTATTTATTATATTTTGTAATTCTAAAATTTCTCCTTGACCATGAACATTTATTGTTCTTGATAAATCACCTGCAGCAACAGCTCTAACAATATCAGAGATTTCTCTTACTTGATTTGTTAGATTTAAAGCCATTATATTTAAATTATCACTAACATTTTTCCAAACACCATTATTATAACTTTCCATATTTCTTCTTGATAATGTTGGAGTTATTTGACCACCAAATTCACCATGCGCCACCTCTGTTGCAATCTTTGTAACTTCATTTGTAAAATCTAATAATTGATCTATTATACTATTTAATAAATTTTTTGCCACTTTATAATCTGGAAGATCATAACTCTTTATAGACATTGGATCATTATTACGAGATTGAGGAATTGTTAGTATACCTTTCTCTAATGAATCTAAGACTGCTAGTATATCTACTATTGATTTATCCTGATTATCTAGTTTTTCTTGTTGTTGACTAAAGCTTTGCATTAACAGTTTCCTAAATTGTTCTGATGATTCCTTTGTGGATATTAACTTGTCAAATTTTTGAGGATCATTAAGCACCCTTAAAAGGTCATAACAGTTACTACTATCACTACCACTAATACTACTACTACTACTATTGTAAGTAGCACTAACAGAAGCCATTGTTGAAACTTTATATCAAGAGGGTATTGATTATAGTATTATAATATTAATAGATTACCTCCTTTAAACAATATCTAAATACTATTTATCTATATGTGACGTACCTGAATAGATAGATAATTAAGATTTAATTGTTAATAATTCTTTTTTTAGTGTTTTGGCTTTTTTTGTATTTTTAACGCCATTCATGCTAAAAAAATATATGACGTCAGCTTATATAAGCGATATCATTTTTTTAATTTTTCCCCAAGATTCAGAGTATGCTTACTTATACTACTCATTAAGGTAATCATATCTACCATTACATTAACATTTGTATATAAGTATGACTTGGATAAATAGATTATAGATGTATATAACTATTGTTTTATAGTTCTACATTTATATAAGTATGTATTTCTTCAAATTCTAGCAGCTTTATCAAAGAGAGTACAGAACTGATCAACATTGGTTTCATTTAAACTGGCAACATTTACTCTACCAGATGTTGGAAGATAGACATGATAATCATTAACCAATGCAATACATTGTTCCTTATTTAATCCACTATACCAAAATAGACCTCTTTGAGTCTTAACATGTGTCCAATCACCTGGAGTATTTAATTCATTGGTTAATTTCTCATATATAGTTTCTCTAAGTGAGGTCAAATTTTGTGTCATATTGGTTAAATCATTTTCCCATTGCTTATTTAATTCTGGATCATTAACAATTTTACAAACAATTTTAGCTCCAAAAGCTGGTGAACTTGAAATTTCAGCTCTATTAATATATCTTAATTGATCTGCTGTAACAGCAGTTAATGATGGATCCTTAACAATGATATGTAAACATCCAATTCTTTCACCATATAGACCTAAAGATTTTGAAAATGATTGAGCAATAATGAATTCTATACCTAATTCATTAAATAATCTTAATGGTGCACCATCTTCCTTAATTGAACCTGAATAAAAGCCTTGATAAGCAGTGTCAAATAATGGGATTAAATCTCTTTCTTTCATTATTTTACCAACTTCAGACCATTGTTCTAATGTTAAATCACTTGCTGTTGGATTATGACAACATAATTGTAAGATAAAGATAGATTTAGCTGGTGCCTCATTCAATGCTTTTATAAAGTTATCAAAATTAACAGTTTTAGAAATTGGATCATAATATTGGAAAGTATTTGCAATACCACCTGATTCTTCAATTAATGGAATATAATTTGGCCAAGCAGGTATACCAACATAAAATTCTTTATAACCACCATATTGAACCAAGAATTTAGCAGCTAAATGACATGCACCAGTACCACCAACAGTTTGACAACTAGCAATACGACCCTCATTTAATATGGCTCCATCATCACCAAGAACAATAGCGGCAGCATTCTTAATAAATTCAGGGATACCTAAACACATGTTATAATCATGACCTTTCAATCTATTTTCCTCATATAAGATATCTTTAGTCTTTTGAACACTTGGTAATAGATATGATTGACCAGTATTTATATCTCTATAGACACCAGCACTAACATCAATCTTTTTAGGATCTTTATCAGCATTCAATTTCTTCTTGATTTCATTAGATTCATCAGAGGGTTGGTACTCCAAGTGACTGAAAAAACTCATGATCCTTGTATAAGTTCTGTTCTTTATTTGTTTGTTTGTTTTTCAATTGAATATTATTATGATTGTATTTATTATTGGTTAGTTCTTTATAGTAAATAGTACTAACTGGAGAACTTTTGAAATCAGCTAACAATAAATAATAATACTAGTAACAACACTACGTTAAAAACAACTTCTTTTTGTATACCTTATATAAATGATATTGATAATTATCCTATTAAATCTCTGAGTCATGTTTATTTTCTTATTGCGCAATTGGTTTTAGTTATAACTATTTTGTACTTATTTCAGTATTAATAGTGAAATAAGTCTTATCAATTATCACTTATCAGCAAAAGTGGTGGAGGTTTACCCCCGAGATTTTTTTTTGGTACTAGTAACAAAATAATTCCAACAATGTGACAAAGCATTTAAGCCTATTGAGGAATATACTAGTAGGTAGGGAGTGGCACATCATCGCGTAATATTAATAATACCTTTCTTATATTACCTGTAATACCAAATTATACTTCAACTATAAAAAAAGTATATCCTCAATATTCATTCTTCTTAAACATGTCAGTTTCAAAGCTCAGGAAAACTTCATTTGGACCAAAGAACTTAAAGGCTTGTGAACATTGTTATAATAAGAAGAGAAAATGTCAAAGACAAAATATCAATGATACATGCTTAAGATGTCTTACTTTAGGTAAAAAATGTGTCAATAGAGAACCAGTAAAGGTGGTGGTTATTACTGAATCTGAATATAATAATAATGATACCCCCTCAGTCGTATCTGAAGATTATCAATTTATAAAGACAGATCAAGCTGAAATTATAAATGCCTCTCAAATATATCAAAATATATGTGATCTAATGTCGGATCTATGTTCTGTTGAAAAAGTTCAAATTAAAGCCAATTATAATGCAAACTTGCTAGATTATTCATTCTTAAGACATCTTCGTTATAAAAATGTAATGGATTTTGATTTATTACCTTCAATAGAAATTGCTCGTCAACTATTAAGTACTAGTATTGCTGGAATATCATTTGATTATCAAGTTGTCCTTAAAACAAGTGCTCTAAAGTTTTTGGAAAGACTATATGATCCAAAAGTTAGAGAAAATGTCAATTTTGATGATGATTCATTTAGGTTAAGTTGTGTTAAAATTTTATTATTATTTTCATTTGGTAGATTACATCATTCTAATGTTGCTCATGAGAGAGAAGGTTATCCTGGTTTATCATATTTTAAATGTGCTCTTGAATTAATTCCAAATATGTATGAGGATATTCCAATGTGTTATATTGAATGTTTAAATTTAATAAGTGTCTATCTATTAACACTTTATAATTTAAATGCTGCTAATGTTTATGTGGCTACTGCTGTTAAATCATGTATGATTCAAGGTCTACATAGAGTCTCTACTTATAATAATCCTAAATTATCACCATTTGAAAAGGAAAGAATGAAAAGAGTTTGGTCAAGTATTTATCAATTAGATGCCTATGTAGCTTCATATATTGGATGTGCTGGATTAATTGATAGTAAATTTATGAATTATAACTTATTACCTAATAATGATTTTGTTTCAAATGAATTTACTTCATCTTATTATATTACTGAAAGAGTCTATTTAACTAAGATTAGACAAAATATATTAAATACATTAAATAGAAAATTTGAGAATAAAGTTGATTTATTAAAATTAGAGAAAAATATATTAGATGAATTATATTCAAGATCAAATTCAATGACTTTAGCTGCCAATAATTATTTAAAGAATCAAAATCAATATCAAAGGAGATCTGTTATGTCATTAGCATTAAGATTAAATGATTGTATCCTATTGGCAACACTTACCTTTTTATTTTCATTGATAAAGAAATCAATAACAAATGAATTGGCAACACCAGATCCACCTATTATTTCAAATAATATTTCCTTTATACTTAATAGTTCAAATAATACTTTAGATGATGATCCAGATATGATTTCTGAAGGTTATAAAAAATTAGCCAAATATTGTGCTCATGCTGCAGTTTCAAATCTTAGAATTATTAATGATCTATATCATACTAATGATATTTCAATATTTGGTATAATGGATTGTAATTTTTTATTTATGGCCTGTATAATAGTATTATTGGTTATTAGATTCCCAGTTTTGAAGAGTTATGATGAACATTGGGATATATATGAGGGTATGTATGGTAAATGTATGAAAATTTTCCATGAATTAACAAAGATGGGAGGAGTTGTGGCAAATGAATGTTGGAATAAATTAAATGCTTTGGAAGAATTACTTAACATGGTTCAATTAAGAATTGAAACAAATGAATTAAATGCAATGAATTTCAATGTAAATAATGTCAATGAAGATAACTTAAATGAGTTTTTACTATTAGGAGATGAAAATTTCGATCATTTATCATTCTTTGATGCTAATATGTATCAGGATGATCAATGATTATGTGATAATGTGGTTTAGCAGAGATTAATCATTATTTTATTTATTTCTTATTTAATTTAATATAATAGTAAATGTAGTATTACAGATGTAAAAGAGGATTTAAATTCTATATACTAATATTCTAGTAATGTATCAAATTTCAATAATTGATATTAAAGTTTACTATCAACACTTAATAAGGAAATAGCATGTTGAGAAGCACCAACTGAAGTTTCAAATCCCATACTACCAAAACCATAGGCATGAATTAATTGAACTTTACTACCTTTTAATAATTCCCTTTCAACTCTACTACCACCTCTTCTTGCAGGTCTAAATCCAACATTTTGAGATAAAATTTTGAATTCACCATTAATCAATAATTCAGGAAATATAATTTTGGCATCATTTAAGATTCTTTTAGAAGTGCCTTCATTTGGTATTAATTCAAAGTTATTTAATTGTTTAACACCACCAACTATAAAACTTTCATTAGTGGTACTATTACCAGGTCTCTTAATGATAAAAGTTGAAGTATTTTCCTTACTAAAATAACAAATTGTAAAATCATCAAATTTTGTTCCCTTTGGTCCTTCAATGGTTATAGTTTGTCCTCTTAAATAATATGATTCCTTATCATAACCACCATTCCATTGTAATCCTGTACCGGAACAATTAAATATGGCATTAGTATTTGGATAAATTTCCATAATTCTCTGTAATGAATCTAAAGAAAATCTAGATAAATTTAATCTTATACCTTTAACTTTACAAATTGATTCAATTTGATTTAATAGATATTTTATATAAATTGGAGCATTAAGGTTAAAATTTTTATATTCAACACCAAATTTAGCATCCTTTAACAATTCATTATTTGGAAGAATTCTAAAGTTTTCTAAACTCTTTCCATTTAATCCATCCTTAGTATTAACGAATTCAGTTGGTGGAACTTCAAATAATTGAATACCTTTACCAATATGAACAGTTGATTCAGGATTTTTCTTTATCCATTCCTTAAAGAAATTTTGAGAAACAATTTTATAATCAAATTCTCTCTTATCATTAATATAGTTTTCATCACTATGAGGGAAATGTCTTAAATGAGCACCAGCCCACATTGATGTATAGTAGGGATCTGAAGGAGTATCATTAGGGAAATGTTTAGAAATAATTGTAATTGAGTTTATTGATTTAATCTCATTAGAGAGAAGTAATTGATAAGCTATTGATAGACCAATAACACCAGAACCGACTATTACAATGTTCTTATTACTCATTTTTTTTAATTTGTAAATGATCCTTTTAAAGAATTGATACAAGTATCAAATTAACATAGTAGTATATATCAATTAGAACAGATTATTACCCTTTTAAATAAAGCTATTATACAAACATACAATGCGGTCATTGCGCTAATCTTTAGCTTTTAAAACTATAATCTTTTGAAATAAATTAATTTATTAGACATAACAGGATAAATAAATGGATCATCAATAGATTAAAACTAAAATTATGTGAAAATAGTGTCATTAAAAGATGGACTAGACTCATATACACCCTAATATTGTACTTACTAACAATTATATTAAAACTGTAAGACCATTTTAATTAATTTTAAATGGCCCATAAATCAATTTCAAAATTGTCGCTATTATCCTTCTAATCTCGGTGGTACTACCCCATTAGGAAATACCACAGATAAACCAAATAAAGCACAAAGAGAAGTACATAATTATCGGCAAGCAGCGACCATCAATTTATTAATGGACTAATTGCAATTGTAATTGTCCATATAGTTCCGATCAGTAGCTAAAAAGGGAAATTAGGAAGAAAGTGTGTTGGTATGAAATTTTTTGTGAGTGTACTTTGCGTGTTGGGTAGAGTGGGAAAATACCACCGAGTTTTGAGTTAATCCATCCATTAATATTGAAATTGTACATTTAAATGTTAATTGGTTAAGTCTTTTGAAATCTGGGGAAGTTAAATATTTAAAAATGAGCCACTGGTATACATATATATAGTTGAAGGATATTATTTCAATCATTATAAATAACTTCATATGTATAATTAAAGGATATCATTTCAATTCAAAACAACTAATAAGAATCATGGAAGCCAAATTAGTAACAAATAAACTATTAAGTAATATTAAATCTGGTAAGAAGACTTTAAGTCTTACTATAAAGTCAACAAGAACTTTGGATATAATTCCAATGGCAAAGACAGCTGGTTTTGAATGTCTATTTATTGATGGTGAACACTCTGCATTAAGTGTTCAAACAATAAATGATTTTTGTATTGCTAGTTTAGGTTATGGTTTAACTCCAATTGTTAGAGTTCCAGGTAAAGATTCTGCCTTTATTACTAAAGTTTTAGATGGTGGTGCATTTGCCATTGTTATTCCACATATTAAGACAAAGGAAGATGTTATTAGTGTTGTTGAAGCATCAAAATTTTATCCAATTGGTGATAGATCTGCCAGTAATATTTTCCCACATTTTGAATTTGCAAAAGGTTCAAGAGATGAGACATATAGATTATTAAATTCAAATACTTTAACAATTCCAATGATTGAAACTGTTGAAGCACTTGAAAATGTTGAAGAAATATTTTCAGTTCCAGGTGTTGATTGTATATTAGTTGGTTCAAGTGATTTAACAAGTACTTTAGGTATTCCATTTCAATTTGATAATCCAATCTATAGAAATGCTATTGATAAAATTTTAAAAGCAAGTGTTAAATATAATGTACCTGTTGGTCTTGGAGGTATTCAAAATCGTCCTGATTTAATTGAAGAATATCATAAGAGAGGTGTTAATTGGTTCCTTGGAGCTCAAGATAGTTCAATTTTGTTGAATGGATTAATAGATTTCATGAAATCGAATAATTAATGAATAATTTTGCTTGTTGCACTTATCAGACTACTATAATCTTATACTATATATAGAAATAATATAATTTAAAAGTTTATATGTGATATGTAATACCAAGATGTATATGATCAATCAATCTTTTTCCGAATTTAATCCAACTAATTGAGGATATGTCTCTTTTATTAGTTGTTGACAATTAATCTTATATACAATATTTTATTAGAATCGAATTAAAGAGATAATAAATTTGGTTTATCTAATTTGTAAAAATAATAAGGCAATAATAGTAGTAACATAGCCTTATGTATTATTTACAAATGTATTAACATCTAACAATCTATCATAACCATTATCACTCGTAGAGTTTACCAATTGTGGTATTTATTCACTAACAAATTAAAAAAAAAAATATTAAAAAAAAAAACAGAAGAAGATGCCGTTTCTTGGCATTGAAGATTGTAAGAACTTGTAAAGAATCGAAGAGATGAAGTTGATAGATAATACAATTGAACAGTATCTTATTCATTCAATATTCAATAATATTGTTAAAGGTTATAGTCTATAGTTGTAGTAGGAATGAAACATTTACAAGAAATCATTATTTGATTTAATTAGAAAGTAAAGTAAAGTAAAGTAATATAGTAGAACTATTAGTATAATATAATATAATATACAATAGATTAGTTAGAACTCAACTAATTATAAATATGAAAAGAAGAAGAAGGAAAAGCAAACATACTATGATTAAATCCAGTAATCATAGCTAATAATAGTACTCAAACATAAACAAATGATCATTAATAGGATCATAATAATAATAGTAAAAATCATAATAAATGAGAAAAATTATTTCTTTGATTTCTTTTCAAGTCTAATATCTTGATCAATTTGTGCAATTTCAAGATTACGTCTTGCTGAAGTTTCATATAATTCTCTTAAATCTTCTAAATCAACCATTTTATCTCTCTTAATAATCCACCAACCAATCATATTGATAAAGAATACTGCAACAATTATATAACTTGTAATAAATGTCTTATAATGAAATCCTTCAATAAATGCAGAATAACCATAGAAAAATCCAATAATTGATAAGAAGAAAATACCAACATATGCTGAATATGGTTGCCACCACATTTGAAAAGGAATTGCCTCATCTGGAATGTTAAACTTCTTAATACCTCTTCTATAATGAACATATGAGATTAAGATACCAATCCAATTAATTAAACCTGCCATTGTAGTGGCAGATGTTAAATAACCAAATACATCAGCTGCACTTGTTGAACCAGCAGTCATAAATGCTAACATACCAATACAAAATGCAAATACACAACCATA
>JAJMFI010000563.1:0-44340 GCA_030574595.1 Ruyongia chambardii
TAGGTTTATCTGATTTGGATTGATAAGATGTATTATTAAATGACTCCACCTCTCTCTGCATTTCATCTACTACTTGCTCAGGTTTGGTGGATAAATCAGTAACAGAAGAGTCTATGGTGTTACTTATGCTATCAATACTTGTACTTGCCAAAGATAAACCAGCATTATACAACCTTGAAGCTGTATCTTCAGCATTGGCCCTTAATCTTGAGGCAATCGAGCCTGATTGGATTGGTGGATATGTTTCTACTGCTCGTTTTTCATTATCAAGATGGAAATCTTCAGCTGTTAAAAATCTTCTAAAATCCTTATTTGCACAAACTTCTGGTATCTGAATTAGTTCATTTAGATAAGTTTCAAGTTGATTCTTTCTCTGGTCGATTTGCGATTTTTCTTGGAACTTTAAAATAATCTTTTTCTTTGGGAATGGAATATTAACAACTTGAGGATATGCAACTTTTAAGATTTCATTTATTCTAAAAAATTGACTAAATCTTCTACCAACAACCCACCCCACCTTTTTAGTTCCTACTGACACTTTTTGAACTTCAATAACATATAAAACAAAATCACGGCCATTTGCTCTTTCCTTAACCCATGAATCAATATACACGGTAGTCCTTCCATAGAGACTGTTATCATTATCCTGAACAATCAGTTGCTGTTTCAATAGTTCTTTGGAATCAATTTCTCTTTGGAAGCTTGCCTTAGACTTTCTCAAGATTCGCAATTCGTTATTGTTGTTAATAAGTTGGGCCTTCAAAATTAATGGGTCTAGCATTTGTGATTGAGTGGTTAAAGTAGTTACTTCATTTCCAATCTTCTTAATTTCGTCCTTTAGGTTGACCATATCACGGGTTCCAGCAGAAATATCTGGCTTATAGCTATCAGCTGTTGAGTCAATATCATCGGTATCAACATCTGACTCATTTCCTTCATATTCAAATCTATCATCCTCCTCATAATCGTCATCAAATAATTTCGGTCTATCTTCTAGGAAAGCTGTCTTGCTATCTCCAAAAATTTCATTCTTTAATTTGCTCATAACATCAGGTTTTTTCTCATTAGTATCAGTATAATTATTCGATTCAATAATAGACGAGTCACCGGCCAGTGAATGTTTACTATCCACAGTATCATCGTCCGTTGCGATTCCGTCAATGATATCATTCAAATCTTCCATCGAGACATCAGCTGCATCAATATCCGGTGAATCATCATCATTTGTTTCACCATTATCAACCTCATTTATCAAAGATTCTTCAAAACTTTCATTAGCTAACAGGTTCAAAAATATATCAGAGTTTTTGAAATCTGGTAAATCTTGCTCATTCATCTGTTCAAAGACAGTAACTTGTTCCATCAAAACAAGTTTCCTGGCATAAACATATTGATCCATATTTGGCTTGGGATTCTTAAAAAACTGTTCAACTTCTTTATATACTTCTGGAACAATGTGTAAAATGGATAGGTTAAAATACAGATTAAATATCTGGCGAACATCTTCAATACCAGTCATATCAATAGATGCAGATAATAATTCATCTTCATAATCCCTTGATCTTGGATCCTCTAATGGATCTTTAATACTATTAACTGTTAACCAATATTGTAAAAGTGGGGTTCTTTTCTTTTGTTCCATGAACTCCATGAAGTAAGATAATGATGATGGGTTACTTAAAATTTGCTCTAAAGAAAGATTATTTATGAACTGTTCAAGGCTTGACTTAGATATCATAGATTGTCTTTTTGAAGCACTTGGATCTTTGTCATTACCTGTAAGTTTAGATAATATCTTGTCAATAACAGTCTTTGTAATTGTTAGTCGTTTGCAATATTTTTGGAACTTCTCAGATTTAGAATTGATTCTATGTGCTCTACTTATTTGAACAGCTATAACGTATTTCAATTGTTTCAAGTCTGGAATGGAAGAGCATTTATTAATGTCTTTCAAATATTTTTCAAACTCTGCTTGCTTAATTTTTGGAGTTATTCTATTTTCTAGTAGTGGATTTTTGCTCAACGCCCTTGATATAGTGCTATCATTAAATTCAGAGCTTCTTGAATCATATTGTTTACCAATTGCAGATCTCAATTCCCTTACTTGAAGACGATCTTTCAACGTATTTGTTGCTATATCAGTCAATGTTTGATTCCAGAAGTCTGGTGATGATAATAAGTTGATTAAAGGTAGAAAAACAATGTTAGTTAATATCTCTGTGACCAATGATCCTATTATGTATGAATTACCTTCGCTCTTAGTCAACAGATATGGAACAATTGCAGTACATCTATCCTTTGAGTATTTCTTCTTTTGACTTTCATCATCAAAGTTCCTTAGAGATATATATGGACTTAATTGATGTGTCACGGAGTACTCTTGAACAACCTTCAATGTTAATTCTTTCGATACTGATGGATTTCTATTCTCACCTATAATTGATTCTTCAGCATTTACATAAGCTGTGAAATGATTGGTAATAATGGGTAGAATTTCAATGATAATTAATTGGGGAACGTCTAATACCATCATTCTTGCTTCTAGATCTGACAATATTAACTTCAATTGTAACTTTATTTCATTGGGGAATATACTATCTTTGGTTATATTGTCGAACCAAGAATTCACAAAATCTCTAATGATCAAGTCAACAACTGAGGATAGTGTTTCTGATACTGCACTAGAGCCATCTGAGTCACCGACAACTCTATCCATCTCCAGCTCTTTGAGTTCATTCGCCCATTGATCTTCTCTTGTAAATATAGGGCGCGGAAATCTTTCATTGATAAGTACAGGCTTTTTATCTGGAAATCTAAATATGAATATACTGGCAATTATCAGTAGAATGGATATCAGTATGAAAGCCAATCCTAGTAGTATGAACGGTAATAATATCTTGAGTAGTATCCCCGCTAGTATTGCAAATCCTAGGTATTGTAACAGTTTATCTAGTGAGCTCCTTTTAACATTTTTAGTCTGATCACGATCTCTATCTCTTATGCTAACTTCTTCTGAAGACTCTCTCCGGCGATCAGCAAGTGAATTATCTACCATAATCTGCATTGCGTACTATTGCTCACCTAGTGAAACTATATGTCCATTTGATATGTGGTTTCAGTTATACTTTTCTTTATGTTGATTTATCTTCGTTCTTTAAGAGTTGTAGGTTTTTTTTTTTTTTGGCCTTAACTCTTCGTCCTATACGATGATAAATTCTACAAATAATAATTGATATTGAATCTTAAAATCTATTAATTAAGTGTGGTGCGAATAATGACTATAACTATATGGGATTGGTGGGAATATTACTCTTCTCTCTTTCGTTTCTTGGAGGAAGACCCCTTTTTGGATTTGCTTTTATCCTTTCCTGGCCTGCTCTTTTTTGTGTCAACTTCTGAATCTTTCGACTTTGATGATTTCTTATCCAATTTATCCTTTTTGGAGCTTTTAAGTTTGGTCGATATGATACTTCCTTCAGTTATGGACATGGTATCCTCTTTGCTGCCTTTAGTCTTCTTTCTCACATTATCTTTCTTACTATCTTTCACCTTCTTACTCTTCTTCTCTTTCTTACCACTATTACTTTCCTTCGGTATTATATGAGCAACAATATTAGAGCTGTTCTCAACTTCAGAAGCTGTAGTTACCTTACCATTTTCAATGATTTTTCTATTAATCAGTTCTGTTATTTTACCATTTGTAGCCTCTAAAGTTTCTCCTTTAACAAACATTCTATATAGCGGAGAATCAGCTTTGGACATTGCGGTTGCAACAACCCTTTCTTGCTTAAAGCTAATACCATCAGTAGAGTCTTGACTTACATCTAAAGCTTTCAGTTGACCATCAAATAGTCTTTCCCACCAATTATCTGCTGACCCACTGACAACATGTCCTATACCCTTCTTGTCCTTCTTATGTTTCACTAGTATTGGTTTTTTGATACCACCTTTCTTCAAGGGTTCTCCTTCTTTCCAGCCGAAGTTCTGTAGATAACCCTTACTATCCATTGTAAAGATATGATTCAAACAAAGAAAGTTTAGAAGAACCAATCTATGAACGAAGTTGTCAGAATAATACCTACTCTTTTGCTGAAATATGTATGAAATATCAAATAAAAAAATTTAATTGTTACTATACCTCATCGGTAGGGGCACTTGTCAAAATATTTGAAGAGGATTATTAAATTGTAAATAAGCTTGTAAACTTCTTTCAAAATCGTACTAATTGAATAGGATAAAGATAAATTTAAATGTACAATGAGCACTGAAATTATAGTTAAAGAGAAGGTAAATCATTTGAAATCACTGTTGATAGAAGAACCTTACAATCGAGAACTGTTCGAGCAGCTTATAAGTTTATTGGAAACAAATTATGATACTAAATTTGAACAACTTTTAATGGATACAAGATCATTATTTACTGAAAGATTTGCACCATCTTCTAATGAGAGACATAATTGGTATAACTTCATTGAAAAATGCTTTACCGGGCCAATCAAATGGATTTCACTTTACAACTACTTTGTAATGAATCAAAAATATTGTCATTCGAGCAACTATTTTCTTAGATATCTATCATTCTTGGAACAAGTGCACAACGAATTATCTAACAAAGAAACAGACGAAATATTTGAAATGATAATCGAATGTACTGGTCGATTAATTGATTTTAAGCACAAAATATATATTGACACTCAATATGATTTCACCTGTAATACATTATTCATTGAATATGCAAACTCCTTAGTTGATGATAGGGAACAACTAAATTCATTGTACCTTGAAAGATTAGCTATCCCAAATAAATATCTGCAAGAAACGTTCAATGATTATTCTTCCTTTGTATCCAAAAATTATCATGATGATTACGATAATATGATGCATATGGCCAACAAGGTTCGTAACAATACTCAAAAATTACAAAACGTGATAGAGATGTTTGAATTAAAAAGATATTCAGAATATGAAGTTGATCAAGATCTATTTTGGAATGATTATTTTGATCTAATAATGTCACTACCAAAACAACAACGTCATAAACAAATATTTGATTGCATCTTTGAGCGTTTTATAGAATATTGCGAAGCTGCTGATGTACAGAGCCCTGAAATTTGGGTGAAATATATCAATATTTTATTCAAGAATAAAGTGACAAATGAAGTAATATTGTCAGTATGCCGAAGATTTGTCAGAACTATTCCATTTTCACCATCATCGTATGTTCAATTCACCAGGTATTCTTTACCATTATTAAAAGAATATGAAGAGCTTTATTCGAGGGTCAAATCATCAAATTTAATAACTACCTTGGATTATCAAGATTTCAAACAAGTAATTGTTGCACTGTTATCATTCCAGTTTCAATGCGTATCAATGTTACCAGAAAATGACGAACCTTTAGTAGAACTCTATGTCAGTATTGATGATAACATTGAGTTTGCATTAGCTAATAATGATATATACCATACTGTTGAAAGATTGGTACTAAATATTTATGATAAGATCGGTGATGTCGAAGGAGCTAGAAGCTTATATAAGAAGATGACATTTGATATGTTTACTCAACAATCTGAACTATGGTTATCCTATCATATGTTCGAAAAGGCTAATGGAAGCTATTTGGATTCATCGAAGGTTTTACAAGCAGCCATTACTCGTGCTGAATTGTTAGATTGGCCAGAAAGAATATTTGAAGAAGCTTTGAATTATGAAAGAACATATGGTACAAACGAATCGTTAGTGCATCTAGACTTAAAGATTGAAAGAAAGAAAACTGATATTTCAAAGAAAAGAGAAGAAATAGATGAAGAAACATCTGATATAGCGAAAGAAATTGAACAAAATGAAGTGAATGAACAAGAAATGGAAAGATTAGTTACAGCTGGACATAAGAGAAGAGCAGACAATCCTGATGATTATATTGATGATTTTTCAAAAAAAGTAAAAATTGAAGCTGCTTCATCTAGCCAAAGAGATCGTGAACATTGTAAAGTAATTGTTAAAAATATCGCATCAAACACAACTGAAAATGATCTTAAACTATTCTTCAAAGATTGTGGGGAAGCCAGAGAAGTGATATTTGTTAACACTGGCGATAAGTTACAAGCTACAGTTGAATTTAAAAATTACCAAATAGTTGAAAGAGCCATAACGAAGGATCACAAAAAGATTAACGGCGTTGAAATAAGAGTCTTACCTGCCATATATACTACATTGTTCATTAATAATTACCCTCCCAACTTTGGCGAAGACGATATTAGAAGTTTATTTGAGAAGTTTGGTACCATCGCTCAAATTAGATGGCCATCGTTGAAATTCAACACTCAAAGACGTTTTTGTTATCTTGAATATACAGAAGCTAGATTCGCTGATGCAGCGATGAAAGAGCTAGATGGGAAAGATATCCAAGGGTATAAGATTGGTGTTAAGATTTCCAATCCACAACTCAAAATTCAAAGAACAGGTGCAGTAGAGGAAGGAAGAGAAGTTCATGTTGCTGGTCTTAACTTTTATCGAGTGACAGAAACTGATATTTATGAACTATTCTCAAAATTTGGTACAATTGAAAGAATCAATTTACCATTGAGTGAATTCAACAAAGAGCAAGGAAAGAAACATGATGGTTATGGATTCATAACCTTTAAGACAAAAGAAGATGCAGAGAGATGTATTGAATTAAACAATTTGAAATTTGAAGGAAGGCTATTGAGTGTATCTATTGCTCAAAAAAAGTCTAAACTTATACAAAAGAAACAGGATCATGCTATCAAAGACTTTTTACATTCTGAAAATATAATTGCACTTCTAAATCTACCTGCTACAATCAACGCTGAACAAATAGAAACAATTTGCTCAGAAGCTGGTATTGTTGATGATGTGATCCTACAACCGCATAATAACGGAGCAATTGTCAAGTATAAGGTTGCCAAGGACGCTGGAATTGCGTCCTTAAAATTAGAAGGTAGAGACTTAAATGGATATAAGATCACTATTGGAACAGTGTCAGACCTCAAAAAATCAGAAACTCAATCAAAGAGATTGTTAACTAAATTTATGGTTCCATCTTCGATTAAGCAAAGAAGGGGCAACGCACAGAAGCAGTTACAAACAATATCTAAACCCTCACCAACTGAAAACCATTCGACTACTTCAAGCGATTCTACAGATAAAACTATAAAACAAGGAAAATCTAATGCTGACTTTAGAGCAATGTTTTTCGATAAAAAATGAATAGAACTTTTTATGCACAATGTTTAATATACAAGAGATTCTTTGATGTCTTTGATTTGCTGAGTCAATTGTTCGACTAAAGGAGCCCTAGTTTTATCTTCACCTTCAAATAACTTTTGTTCATCTAGTGTTGTCGGAATGATTCTTGAACTTAAAAATTTTGGATGTGCTAGTAAATTTGTAAGTGAACGTGTCAATGATTTTCTACCAGTAGTATCTAGTTCAGGGATAATAACAACAGACTGATGTGAAAATCTTGGTGACGACACTCCATAATCATCGTATAATACACTAAGCGCCTTTTGTAACATAATGATCTGCTCGGTTTCCAAAAGTATGGGAACTGTGATGATTAACGACTCATGTGACCAGCTATTGATTGAGGAATAAAATTGTTTAGAGAAGTAATTAATGAACACACATACTTCAGGTAATAATCTTGTTCCAAACTTACTCAAAAGAGTTAAAATAATGGCTAACAAACCATTGCTCCAAATATTATGATATCTTGGTGATGTTTGAACAAATATATTTCCTTCTTGAATAGCCAAGGAAATTGGACTTTGAATTAAAGTTGAAAATAAGCCGGCAGATATCAGATGCTCAGCTATTATATTCACATTAATTAGCTCTAAAATGAAAGATAATGAAATATCAGCAAAGACCGGTTCATTATTCACACGTAATGTATGCGAGCTGGAATATGTGTTTAACAATGCTTTCAGTGTACCGAAATCAATCAGACTAGTTGCAATCTTACTAGTGAATGAAGTAGAAGGGTTAGCAGCAATTAGTCCCTTGAATAATGAAATGATTAAAGCTAAATCTTCAATTCTTCCTAATATATCCGGAGTATTACTATTAGACTGAACTGATTCCAAGGAGACAGTTGTACCTTTGGAGATCACATTATCAACAAATTCTAATAATTCACTTGATAGCTCTTCAAGAAGGAATATATTACCTTTAAATGATGAAAGGCATCTTGAAATAATTCTTAGCAATGGTCTATAAATATCAGATTTAGCACTTGCTAAATTATTGATGAAGTCAACGTCCTGGGAGTTAATCAAGCGTAGAGCAAGTATCAAAATATCTTTGATTTCAGAATCCCCCTGTTTTTTGTTGTTTGAGAATGCATAAATGAAGAAAAAAGATAATTCAAGACGCACTCTATACACTTCTGAGAATAACTTGAAATTAACACCTTCGTCAATGTTTGATTGTAACAGCCTCTTCGTAATTTCAATGAAAGATTCTCTAACATTATATCTTTTAACGAATGCAGTTAATAACGCACCCCATGATTTTGCAGCTGATATTTGGGAAGAGACATATTGAAGATTCAAATTTGCAGCAACAACTTCAACTCTCGAACTTGGAATTTCAGCAGAGCCAACCCAATATATATCGTTCTTGAATATTTCATCTAATAATTTCAAGTCGTAAACAGCACTTTCTCCATATTTAGAAGCAATTCCTACTGGTGAACGAATAAATTGTTGTAACTTTAAGCCAGCCCATTTACTTTCGAATTTATTATTCAAGTCAGCGTGTAAAGAAGCACGATAGCCAAATGGTTCATATAAAGGTTTTATCAATTGTAAAATATTCTCAGAATTCAACATATCAATGATTGGTTTGGCAGATGCCTCCTTCTTTGAAGTAAACATAAATAAAGCACAGATCTCGGCTATTCTTGAGTTCAGTTTGTACTTATAACACTCTTGGATTATTTGCTCACCATCATATGGATCACAAATTTTTGGTTTGAAATCATGGATCTTTTTAACTAATGTCTTGATGAATTCGATATCTTCATCATCTTCTCTTTTCGAAGACCACGAGTTGAAGGCATAAGCAATAGCGTCAACTAAATGAATACTCAAAGACTCAGGGTAGAAATCTAGATGCTTTACATTTTTCTTCAGGATGTCTAACACCGTCTTCTGCTTGATTGAAAAGTCGCGAATATTAGGGCCATTTAAAAAAACCATGGACAATCCCTTTTGGTTACCCTCAACAGTAGCAGAAAAGAAATCATATAACTTCTTTTTCACTCTGAAGTCATCATATTCGGATTCAAGATCTGTTGATATGCAACCTAATAAGACGGTGGTATAGTGATCACCAAGATGGGATAACAACGATGGGGGGTCTGTTGGCCATTTAGCACTTACGAGCTGAATCAATAATTGTAATACATGGTCTCTCAATGACATATGCAAACTATAAGCTTCAACAAGTTCCGGTGATTTGGCAAAGAGTGACTTTTCTAGAGATGATGGAGTATGTGAAAGGATTGATCTAATAGAAATTATAGTTTTGGCAAATATTAGACAGTCAGTAGCCCATTGATCGAGCCAGAAGCCCAATTTACCCGTAGTCTCATAACTTAATGGCTTAGAAGCTATGGAATCAACAGCAGCTATCAATGGTTTTATTATTATAGAATCTGGCAAAGCCACAGTAAACGATGTAATAACTTTTTTGGCTGAAGAAGCTACTACTTTAGTGATTTTATCTTCTGGATTAACATCTGGCTCTATACCATAAGCAGCAGATACGAGTTTCGAAAAGGAATCAATTATTAAAGTGCCAATTTCATATTTTTGGTGAGGTTCATTATAATTCCAATATATAAAACTTTCAAACACCTGAATAATATGAGTCGTGAATTTTGGTAGGGTCTCTAATTTATGAGCATATGAAGAAGTTCCTGTTTCTATACTTGATAAACAATCAACAATCAACTCGTTGTAGAATTGCAGGCATGCAATAGTGAAATCATATTGGCCAGAGACAATTTCAACGCTACCTAAAATTGTAGCAATCAAACCACCTCTGCCTCCGTGCTCTAATAAATCAGATTTCACTAGGTGGTCCCAAACAATATGGGGAAGATTATGCAATAGTGAAATGAAAAATTTGATGATTTTAGTCAGCAATATGACAGTTCTTTGATGTAGTGACTGTTCAAATAACTTGAGTAAAACGCCTAAAATATTTTCATCATTAATATATGCACTTAGGCTTTGTAAAACATCGCAGGAAGTTTCAGTATCTAAAGAATCAATTGTATTCGTTATTAATTCTAAGATAACAACCAATAAGTCAGTTTCTTTTTTTTCTGTAACAATGGATTCTAACATTCTTCCTAAAAGTGACCAACCATTATATTCATATTGAAAAATAACAGCTTCAGTAGTTGGAAGTGATGTAGGTATAACTTTACCTTTTGTATTTGGGGGTAAGTGTAGCAATGCATCTTTACCAATGTCATATGGCGGTACAATATATAAACCGTTTTTTAAGGTTATTGTATCATCATCATAATTAATTTCATATGATAATTGCTTTCTGTCAACGGTATGCATATATGTGGGTAATGACTCCAATTCCTGAATTGCTAACCCACCATTTATAGTTAGTAGCCTCAAATATGGGATTATGACTTCAGGAAATTTGGCTCTAGATAAGAGCAATAATCTTTCAGTATTTGTGTTGGTCAAGAATCGCTCGACAAATACATCAGGTGCTGATGAGAAAACTGATAAATAAGTTTCTGAAATCTTATCAGTTAATTTAATAAAAGGAACGCACGCTATTAAAAATGATGACAAAATAGCGGAGTAGAAGTTATCATAATCAAGGGTTTTATGAGCATTAAACAAGCTTTGAAATACGTCCAATTCAGCAGCCTTAAATGTGAAGAATTCCTGAGTTGAAGCAAAGGAAGGCCCAAAAACGGAATTGGTCAACGATTCATCCAACTCATAGATTATCAAACTCCATGCGTAGACAACTATAGGGTTTATTGGTAATTCTTGTAATAATGTATTAATTTGTTTTATGGAATCAATGCTCGTCATATATGGAGTTTGTAAATCAAAAGAATCATCAGTGGTACTCAAACCTAATATTAGTAATGAAGAAATTGAGATCAAAGATTGGATTTCGTTGAATATCTCATCAGAGATTATTGAATTTAGCGATGATAAATATTCAGTATCTTTTAAGAAGCTAAACCATTTGATGACGGTTGAGTCTAATGTTTGGATTGGAATCAGAGAGGATGTCAATAATTTCAATAATTCAATGATAGTTAACGATAATTCGTGGTTGATGATATTAAAATACTCTGAATCTTGTGATTTCAATAGTTCGCTGTACATTGTATTTAATGATTCGATAATATTGATAATGAATATTGGATTTGAAAGCATTTTTGAAGAGTATTTGCCGTTTAATATTGGAATACGTTCATCATTTAGTAATCTTCTAGATAATTGAAATATGGTTCTGCGCTCCTTTAAAATTTTGGAAATATAAAGAACATAATTTTGGGTCTTTGTAAGCCTTTTTCTTTCATCTTTCGTTAGGCCAATCTTCTTTTGTTCTGTTATTTCATTCTCTGGGGTCCTTTGGATAGTTTGATAGATAATTCTTGAACATTCATCTCTATCTAAGTCAAGCAGAGAGGCCATATCTTCAGAAGCCGCCTTTATGCTATCATCAATCGCATATGTGACAGCGCGTATTGTAATATTCTTACAACCTTTAGTGTTATTTGAAGTTCCTTTGTTAACAAAGATAGATGCCTTCGTGATTAGATCTTCATTCTCTGACAAAAAATGATCTAATGCGGTAAGTGTCTTTGTACCTACATCAGGATCACTGAGCGTGCTTAGAGCCAACTCAAAAGACCAATATTGAAGATCAGACATTACTACCAAGAGATTGAACAGTTGAACCAATAATAAATGTAGAAATGATAGCGATGGTTTTTATATCTTTTTCCATTTGTTTACTTTTAACTTGGTATAATAACAATTTTTCTTTGAAAAAAATTTGTTAGTGCTCAAAAATACAGTGATAGTGCACTAATTAAGCATGGTATCTGCGAACTTTTCAGTCTTAAGAAAATAGAGATGCCAAAAATGCCATAATATGTAAACGTTTATTACATCGTTTAAATAAGACAATAAAGCTTCAGTTACAACTCAATTAGAAACTAGGGTACCCAAATAAAGATGCAACAAGCAGCTCCTCTGTCATTGAAAAACAGAATAGTTCAATTTTCAATAACAGTTTTTGTGCTCTTTGTGTATTTTGTCTTTATTAGAAAGTCTAAATCAACAGATGAAATAGAGGAATCTAATCGTGCATTACCTGTAACTTCTCATTCATTATTAAACGACATTGTGGAAACTTCACCATCGCTACTGACTAAAAAGCTACAACAATTTTCATTAAATCAACCATATTTGGATGCCAACAATGATTTTAAAGGCTGGTCATATGAGGGTGATATGCTTGTCAAAAATGGTAATTATTTAAGATTGACATATGAGAAATCAAGTTTGAAATCAAATATCTTCACCATTGATCCAATTGATAATAATTACTTTAAAGTTGATTTTAAATTCCATTTACATGGGCAAAGATATTCCAAGAATAATATTGGTGATGGTATGGCCATGTTTTTAACTGATAAACCTTTGAGTTTAGGTCCCGTATTTGGTTCATCTGATAAATTTAATGGTGTTGGTATTTTTATAGATACATTTAAGAATTCACCATCATCTGAATTACCAAACACTGCCTTCCCATACGTTGTGATGATGCAAGGTGATGGTAAGACAAGTTATGATAATTCACATGATGGTAAGACTAATGCTATTCAAACGTGTTCTATTAGAGGTCTATATAATCCAAAGAGAGGCTTTGTTAATATGAGACTAATATATATCAACGGCACATTCTCTCTTGATTATGAAATTAGAAATACTGAATGGAGACAATGCTTTACAACAATGGATCTTGAGCCAATTTTACTACCAAAGGAGAAATATCTAGGATTTAGTGCTCAAACTGGAGACTTAACAGAATATGCCGATCTCATTGAGGTCAATACATATGAAATAAAGAAGAATGTCATTGCAGAAGATGAAGAAGACGTTGGTTCAACCATTGATGATATTTTTAATGGATATATAAAGGACTCAGAAACTAAACAAGAGGAAGAAGTCAAATCCAGTAAATATAATAGAGATAGAATTCATAATCAAAGATTGAGACAAAGAAAATCAAGAAGAAAGTCAACATATCAAAAGCAAACGGAGCAAGTTCAAAGAGATGTAAATGGGTTTTTTAGCACTATCAAATCATTCTTCAAATTCATATTTAAGATGATCTTCTATGCCCTTATGCTTTTTTCAGCTTATTGTGCATTCACATACTATAGAGTAATACGGAGGGCTCGTAGCAGGAAGAACAAATCAACAGGTATTCTTATGTGAGAGTATCAGTCTTGCAATATATGTATATATTTATAAGTGGTTTAGTATGTCCAGATTAAATCAATTTAAACACTAAAACAACCAACTTTGAACGACACCCCGAAATGATCTTACAGGGAACAGTATATTTCATTTCTGCTTTTTGACCTACATAAAATGCACATAACATTACTACCATCAGTAATAAATCAGATGCGAGTAAACATATACATATTACCCAACTTTCCATTAAACCATATAATCAAAATTGTAGAACCTTTTACAGTATTAAGACCCAGAACAGAATTGTTGTTCAGGCCAACATTCGGTCGGTCCATTCTGGACTTTAAAAAAAATCACTGGATTGAAAGGAGAAATTCAAGGTGAAGTTATGAATGGGAACAAATTGTGAAGACATAAACTACAGATATAAATACCATCATTTCGTTACATTTCTAGAGAATATTAGAGATGAGTGGGTTTGATTGGTTGAATATCGCTGGCTTAGGAAGCGACAGTAACTTGCCTCCTCCTCCTGTTTCTTTTGGGGTTACACCTGCAAGTTCACCTTCGCTATCTGATAGCACATCAAAGACGCTGAATGGTGATCAATTGAAACTTAGACTAAATAGCCTTAGTAATGATCAAAGAGTAGGATCTCCATCTGCAACTATCAATGTTGATGACACATCAATCCCATTGACATTGACGGTGGAACAATTAACAGAGGATGAGGTTAAAACTTACTTGAGATGGTTTAATGATATAACGGTAAGAAAAGGTACTAAACATATTACACTTAATGACGTATTCAATTTTTTGTACAACTTTCATTTAAGTGAACAACTAAGAAACAAATTAGCATCAATATTTAACTTTTCTGGTCTAACAATTGGGGAATTCTTTGCAGTTTTGAGAGTTATATCACATACAATAATGGGTGAATTACCATCAAGAAGATTAATAATAATTCCTGCTCCGATACCGAAACCCAAATCCATATTATCAAGAAAGAGAAAGGAGGATCATGATATAAGTAGAAGTGAATCACCTTCTAATCCAATTATAACTGATCCAAATGAAAAATTAGATATAAATTCTTTTACACAATTCATGCTTACTGGTTTGAAACCAGAGGAAATTAAACTTAATAATAAAAAGAGAAATTCAAAAAGAGTTAAATTCTCTGATCAAGTTGAAGTTGAACCTGAATTTAAAGAGTTACCATCAAGTTTATTTGAACCTGTTGAAGTTCCAGTAAAATTGGATTTTTCTTTACCTATGGATCAATTATTAAAGAGTTTGCCAAAGAAAACATCTACAATATCACATCCTCAAGAACAATATCAAAAGATTAATGAAGATGAAGAAATCAAAGAAATTGATGCATCTATAAATAGTTTTCAACATATTAGAAACGTTGATAGTGCATTGATACATGGAGTTCCATCCAATATTCCATCAATTTTCTTTGATGAATTTAATAAAGTTAATTCCCCTTCACCAGATATGCATAATGGTTCAGTAATGGGAATACCATCAATAAATGGCAATGGAATGTCCAATGGAATAACTAATGGTAATGTTAGTAATAATAACAATGGCAATCAATCAGCAGCAGCTTTACACTTTACAGAAACATTATTAGAACCACAAACAACAGGATATATTTTATCTAATGAAAGTGATGATCATGTTAATGATTTAAAACCATTGACACCAGCCATGACAGGTTCATTATCATCATCAATGCGTTCCAATCTACCAACTGTTCCACAGAGTAGAAGAAATAGATCATCATCCTCACCAATTTCGTTTGATATGTTTATAAACAATAATCACAACCATAATTCGAATATATCAAGAGTATCATCACCATTAAGTCAAAGTCATGTTCTGACTAATAATACAGATACAAATAGAGTATCTAGTCCTTCATCAGGTCCACCACCACCAGTACCAAGATCTAGATCCAATACAACTGGATCAAGACCAGCTCCGACTCCTCCTCCATCAAGAAATGCTGTGCATAGCAGTGAATCCATACATTCAACAACATTATCACCACAGCAATCATCATCAACTACATCATTAAGTCAAAGAGCACTACCAGCAGTTCCAGTACATAATGGCAATGGTAATGGCAATTCACAAATATATAATCAAGCAATCCATGATTTCCATTATGGTGACCATACTGATGGACATGTTAATGGCCATACCAATGGTCATACCAATGGTCATGTTAATGGAAATAGTTATCCAACATATATTAATCCTACACCTGATTTGAGACCAACGCTGGCAGGCTTTAAAACAAGTTCAACACAAGATATTCTTGGAGATCTTCGAGCATTACAAAGTGAGGTTGAGAAATTACAACAATATGGAAATTAATGATGAATTGGTATGTTAGAATTATATATATATATATAAATATAGAATGGGATTAATGGAAATACGATTAATATATCATATTATGTTTGAGAGATGGATGACAGTTTATGTAGCGTTTTTGAACTTAATGTACTAATAACAATTGCACGTGATATTCTTTCAATTTAAAACAAAGATTGAAATCCTTGGATCAGCCAATATTAACTAAATGAAAAAATATAAGTAAATGAGAAAATTATACCTGGTAAATAATATTCCCTAACCAAAAACGACGTTAGATAATAATTACATGTAATATTCATTAATTAAATATATAAATGTATTAAAGCATAAACCATATATATATACAATATATAGAAATCACTCAAAATGGATATTCTTGCCTTCACCTGTCATTAATATATTATGAACAACCTGTCAACTCTCAACCTGTCATCTATGAACCTGTCAACTTGAAATAGCCCTGACAAGTTAAAATACAAACTAATTAAATTACTACCAAAAAATTGCGACAATGCCATAACCTGACCACCATTTTTGACACCTATGACATGACCTGTCAATCTACATTACTTTTAATTCGTTTTCACGGTTATTTATATAGATTTTTAAGAGACTAAATCAATTTCTACTTTAGTATTGTGATGTGCCCTTACCGGCTGGATTTCTATATAATACCCATTCTAATTTCTACTGCTACTAACCTAACAGTGTAACCAATAGTAACAACATAAAGCGTAACTAAGTTCAATGGATTCAACAATACAGACATTCCATAGAACGTCAATAATAAACATCCCACTAATCATCTATTACTTCCGGATTCATCGATATTAGAGTCCAGAGCTAAATATGATTCTCACCTTCTTGATCTTGCCACTTTTTAAAAAAAAATAAATCACACGGTTTTAAATCTATTAATGACGATGTTACATTGAAACCCCCAAAAGTCTATATAAAGTGTGTTAATTGCTCTTTATTTTATAATTCGTTTTTAAAACTTAATTAATATAATTTAAATTTTAAAACTATTAGATAGTTATACAACTACAGATATATATAATTATAAACTATAAACTAATCTAACAATGTCTTATATACTTACCAGAGCCGCTAACTCAATGAAGTTGAGAGCCTCTCCAAAAATTTTATCAGCCGCTCTATCCACAAAGGCATATGGTGCCAAATATACTGATGATTTCAAATTATATTTGGAAATGGATAACAAAGATTTAGGTTCATTTTTCCATGATATTCCATTAAATTTAAATAAGGAAAGAAATACAATTAATGCAATCATTGAAATTCCAAGATGGACTAATGCTAAATTTGAAGTTGCTAGAAATATCCCATTTAATCCAATTGTTCAAGATGTTAGAAATGATCATTTGAGATTTGTTAAAAATCTTTTCCCATTTAAAGGTTATATTCATAACTATGGTTGTATTCCTCAAACTTGGGATGATCCAACTAAATCTTGGGATGATCCAACCATTATTGATAGAAATACTAATTATCATGGTGATGCAGATCCAATTGATATTTGTGAAATTGGTTCAAAAGTTGCAAAAGTTGGTGATATTGTTAAATGTAAAGTCTTAGGTGGTTTAGCCTTAATTGATGGTGGTGAATTAGATTGGAAAATTATTGCTATCAATGTAAATGATCCATTAGCTGACAAGGTAGATGCTATTGAAGATGTTGAAAGAATTTGTCCAGGTCTATTAGAAGGTACAATTTCTTGGTTTAAAAACTATAAAATTCCAGATGGTAAACCAAAGAATTATTTCGGTTATGGTGGTAATTATATCGATGCTGATATGGCAATGCAAGTCATTGAAGAAGGTAATACAAGTTGGGAAAAACTAATAAAGGGTACCTATGATAAAGATGGTTATCCTGCAATTGATAATGTTACTAATGAAGGTACTCCAGGTTTTGTTAAAACTCATCATGCTCCACTCAATGAAGATTCTTCTTTACCAGATGCTCCAATTCCAGAAAGAGTTGATAAGCCATATTACATTTAATTAAACTCTACTATTATGTTGAATATTATTAATTATAATCAATGACTTTGATTGGTATTAATATAATCATCATCATTATGATAATAATAACAATAACAATAATAATAATAATTTCTAATGACTAATGCGTTTTAATGATTAATTTTTTAAAATTACACTTACACCAGTGCAAATTCTTGCAAACTTTATACATATAACTTATACATATATAGATTTAAGATTTCATACACTTTATACAGAGATATTCAAATATAAATTAAAGCTTTACTTATACTAGTAGTCTGATAATTACGCATATGATTCAAACTTACATAGTAATTTTCATCCCTAACAAATTTGTAAATTTTATAAAAAAATAAAAAAAACCATCAGAGCTTTAAGAAAAAGCATTTTAAACAGTAGAGTAGCGAGATTCTCCAAAAAGCCAAAGCATTTCTACACTAAAACTGTAAATCATATCTCAATATGGCTACTGAGATTGATAACTTGACGCAGGCCAAACAAGTTGCGCTGTCTAATCCTGATTCCTATGGCCAAGTCTTAAAAATGGTGATCCCAATTGGTGGATCTACGACTAATTTACAAACACAACAGTGGATTTCAAAATTCTTATTAGATTCATTTAGTAAAGAAAATCAATTATTAACATTTTATCAAAAGCAAGAACATTTGAAGATCTTATTACCAGTTTTAATTCAATATTCTAAGATCATTGATGTTGAAATTTTTAAAAATGTTGTATTAACATTTTCTTCAATATTTGATACATTATTTGATTTAATTGTTAAAACTTTAGATCTAACTTTATTTAATCAATTTAATGACTTAAAATCATTTTTAATAACTAAATTCAATACAGGTTATCCATTACAGGAACAACAAAATAATTCTGAACCAACAATAAGATCCGTTGGCTCTAATTTAGCCATCCTAAAATTGGTATCAAAAGTTATAATAGTACAAAGTTCACCGAATAATTCTTCATCATCAAATGGTCAAGATTCAACAACTACTAATGATCCAAGAAGAAAGAGACAAAAAACAATGCAATCAGTAACTCCATTTAATCCAAATTCTATTGATATTTCAATGATGCCTGATGATCATCAATTATTTAATAAATCAACTCTAGATGCAGAGGCTCATGGTTTAATAGATATGTTATTAACATATTTAACAAGTGAAGAATATTTAAATTCACAAGTTTTCATTGGTGTTCTAAATAATTTATTATTTATCGTTCAAAGAAGATCACAATACCTTGTCAAAATTTATAACTCAATTCTAAGTTTAGATATTAAAGAAAAATTTCAATATAATAATGACTCAAACTTAACCTTCAAATTGCATAAAAGATTCTTCAATAGATTTCTAAAGAATTTCTTAAATTATTCATTAAAGGCAGGTATTTTGAAGCCAAATATGCCAAATAACATTGATTTTAATAAAGCTGGTAAAATTGTTCAATCAATTGATATATCTATGATTGAACAAAAGAAGAAAGGTATTTTAAATAATTTACCACATGAAATTGTAACTAATAGAAAACCAGTAATTGGACCATTCCCTAACAGTTCTCCATTTATCAATAATAATTCGTATAGAGAATTATATAGATTAATTGAGTCAAATAATCCATTATTACAATTGGATGTATCACAGATCGATTCAAATACATTATCCACTATTGCATTAAAGAAATTTACAGAATTGGATACAAATACCTTAATCAGTGCTCTAAGTATTATAAGTGCAAGATATACTGATGTTATGACTAAGGCTGCTAAAAATTTAAAAGAGTCATCAGTACCTACAGGTAGTACAAGTTCAAGTGTTACACCATCTGTGGTGGTGAAAAGAAATGATAATAATGAATATGAAGATGAAAAAATCAATGATTATGATGATTATACCACGATTAATAATGATGATAACGAACTAATGACAAATGGTGACCTTGAATTGGATGAAGATCTTGATTCATATATTTTACCAACACCAGAAAGAATTACTGTTGATAGTAAGAAGAATCATATTTTATTAATTTTGAAAAATTTTTATGACTTATCGAAAAAGACAATAAATAATGAAGAAAATAATAATAATAGTAGTAGCAGTAATAATAATAATAATAAGAGTAATACGAATGATGATGCTACAAATAATGCAAGCAAATTAAACATGATTGCTATTAATGAATGGAAAAAGAATAGTTGGTTAATAATATTAACAAGATTAATCAATAGAGGATTAAAGGATGATATAGAACTACAAAATTTAATAAGAGGATCATTATTTGAATATATCTTTGAAAAATTTCAAGAAAGAATTGATATTATTATTGAATGGTTAAATGAAGAATGGTATAGTGAATTTCAATTTGATAAGGATACACCAATGTATTTAGAATGGTCATCAAAGGTATTAGATTCAATTATTCCATTTTTAGATAATGGAGATAGAAAGATCTTTATTAGATTATTATCAGATTTACCATATTTAGATGAAACATTAGTCTTAAAGATTAGATCCCTATGCATAAATCCACAAGCTAGTAAATTAGGATTTCAATCATTACAATTTATGATTATGTTTAGACCACCAGTTAAACAAATTTGCATTAATATATTAAAGGATATGAATGAAGATGAAAATAATGAAGAAGATTTAAGATTGGAAGCATTAAATCTATTAAAGAAATATGCACCAGATGATTATAAAGTTGAATCAGAAATCAAACCAGAGTCAACATAGTTGATCTTGTATTATTATCCTTCTCTCTGTGTGTGGAAGCATAATTTTTCTTTATTCTTAATCTAATTCATTGGTTAGTTGGAATGTCTTAATTGATATCTTTGCTTATATGCATTTAATTCCTCAATAGATAACTTTGGTAATAGTTTATATCTTTGATTTGTAGATAATTTAATAGTATTATTCGTTATTGAAGAATCGATTATTTGATTCGTGTTTTTAATATTTGATGAATAATTATGGCTATCTATTATATCTTTTTCTATGACTATTGTATTAATAATTTTATTATAATTATCATTAGAATTGGAATTATCATTCAGAGAATCTTTGAATTGTTTATAATTTGAAGTTATAAATATTTCTTTATCTTTAAATCTATCACCTTCTAATTCTCTTTCCTTTTGCAATTTTAAATTCTTAATTATTGATCTATCCTTATCTCTTTCGGCCTTTGCCTTTAATAATTCATCAATATATTTTGATTTTGAGATTTGTTGATCTTCAATTGATTCATGTTGTTGATTATTATTTGATTCATCTTGTTTCATATCATCATAAATTTCATCATATTGATATATTGATTCATCGTCTTCATCTTCATCTTTTTCATCAACTTCATCTTTACTTTTATCTACTATAGTATTTTTAAATTTAGGAATATAACCACCCTTTGTTAATTGTATATCATCTTCTAATTCACCATCACTATCTTGATCAAATCCCAATGCAGACATAAGTTCAAATCAGATTTGATAATATTGAATATTAGCTTATATAATATGATATAATACAATATAATACGATATGAGATGAGATGAGTTTATTAAACTTACAAGAAAAGAAAAACCTTACAAAAAATGGAATCCGAGTTCCGGCGTATACCACGTGACTGAAGAGAATATTTGCGCGCGCTTAAGATGAAATGTTAATTAAGAGATAAATTGCTATTCTAACTGTTGATTCACTTAATGGAAGTTGCTAATCAAATAAGAGTTAAGCAAACATCGTTATACTATATTAATTATAATGATAATGATAATCTGTAGTACTATAGTTATAATTAATGTATATTAAATATGTATTTACTATTGTTATAATTACTAATAATTAACAAGAAAAAAAAAAGTGTGGTATATTAAATTATATTATATATTATAAATTTTATTATAAATTGTATTATAAATTGTATTATAAGTAATATATATAAGTAATATATATATGAAAAGAAAAAAAGATAGCGCCCCAGTAAAGGAATAAAACCTTTTAATTTATAATCAATTTGATTATTAAAAGGTATATTCTTACTATAATTAATAATGTTATTGTTCTATTTTAGTAAAAAATAAGAACAACTCCCAAACCCAAAGAAAGTAGCAGATAGCAATGATAATAGATGCAAATTATGATATGATATGATATGATATGATTTTATATTTATAATTAAATTTTTAATTATATGATGATATTATAGTTGATATTACTTAATATTTAATTCAAAAATTTAATTCAATATCATATCTGTGATGATATACTACTTGATCTTGAACTTGTAGATAACCATTTCTTATAGTTATTAACAATAAATGTAGAAGATTGAGATGATGATAAAGTATCCTGAGAGGCAGTTATAGGATACAATATCTGATCATTTCCGCATTTATTAAGATCTAATTCATCTATCAATTGAGAATTATTATATAAATAAGATGAATTATTATTATTGTTATTATTATTGTTATTAATGTATTGATATGATGGAGATGAATAGATTGATTCAGATTCATATATAGAATTTGGAGATGAAGGAATAGAATTGTTGTTGTTGTTATAAGTATATTGATTATTATATTGATATTCTTCTTCATAAGATGATGAAATTGAATCTAATTCAAAATCATGGAATTCAAAGATTTCTTCAGACATTTGTAAAATTATAATATGTGTATGATTGTAATAGATTTATTCAATAGTTGTAATTGTAATTATGATTGTAGTTATAACTATAGTAGTAGTAGTAATACTAATAATTGTTTAAATTAAATTAATTTAATTGATGATTATAGAAATTTCAAATAAATAATTATACAAACAAGAGAGATCAATAGCTGCTTATATACTTTCCACCTTTAATTAGAAATGACTCTTCAAAGAATGACACACCCTTTTTCCAGCCACATTTTGATTTCTAATTTTTTGCACGCGATGAAATCAAAAAAAAAACGTGGAAAGAAAAAAAAAGTGGTAAATAAAGTGACTAATTCTGCCAATTTACAAAATTCACAGTTTACACGCTTGAACGACCTCCATGGTTACTCTTTCTTCTTATTACTTAACTTAACTTAATTAAAGTGGTTATTAATAATTATGCTGCTGTGTAGGTTTTTTTTTAAAAAAACAGTAAAGAGTCAAAATGGCAGTTGGCAGACCGTGGTGGTTGTGGTGTGGTGGTGGTGGACTTGCTAATATTGGTTATTGTTTATTTATTTACTTATTGTTAATTGCTGTTTATTGTTAAATTGTTGAATTGTTTATGTATTTTTAATCATTTAAGCTTTTAACCTTTTAATAGTAATAACCTCTGTTTTATTATTACTATTGTATATAGTTGTATAAGCTAATAAGTACTTATTAGCCATAGTATATAGTGAGAGATTTATACATTGCTAATAATATTATTAACCTATAGTATAATACTAACTCAATAGAAGAGTCTAACTAATCTAATTAATTATTTAATTAATAACTTAATTAAGTTAAAATAGCACGTAGAATAATGATTAGTACAGCTAAAAGCGTATCATGATCTCCTATTGGTACGATCGTCTCGATAATCAATGAAAATTTTTTTTATTATCATTATCATCAATAATACTAATCTATATGAAAAATTTTCCAGAAAATTCTGACACAAAAAAAAACAAAACCCTAATTTGATTTAAACTGACTCACAAAAATTCACGTGCACAAAGTGAATTGATTTCTGTGGTGATTGATAATTATATAATAATAAAAGTTTACAAAGTTAAGTATGTTGTTAATAGTAACTAATTAAATAATAATACTGGTTATTGCTACTTTAATTTGCTTTTTGTGTCAATACCTTATTATTTATTGATTGTTTATGGGTTTTAGTATCTTTTTAATTACACTTTGTATATAATATGTATATACACATTATAATCTTTACTATAAAATTATAAAAAATTATAAGGCCGTGCCACGGGATTGTCTTGAAATTTATAATGACACGGTATAAAACAAACATTTACTACTGAAAGGGCATTCAATTACTAATTATGATTCATACTAAAGTAAGTGAATCTTTCTTTCACTATGGTTGTTATTATAATTGTTTATTCTCTTTTTAGATATACCTTATATATATATATATCTTATTAGCATGGTAGTGATGCTTTCAATTCAATCTTACATATAAATTAGTATACTAGTAGTGGTAGTTATTATGAAAAAGAATTAAGAAAAAGTCTAAAATGTCAGAAATTTGAATTGTTCGGATGTTAGATCTCTTTTTTACCTACTTTTTATTTTTCATAGCCGCTGTAATACATAGTGTACTGGTTACTAATGAACAATCTAATGTGCCACATATTAATTCAATCAATATGATTTTACAGATTAATATAAATTATCACACTTCAATAATATAGTAATATATTGAAGCTTCACTAAATAGACATTTATTGCCATAATAGATTAATGTCATCATTAGCTACAATATTTTGTTTTACTGTTTACTGTTCACTGTTCACTGTTTGCTGTTTTTTTTGTTTACTATCTACTGTTTATTTATTGTTTTAATTGTTTACCTCTACTGTTGTGGCCTATTGTTATTTTGTAATGATATATATGTGTGATTAAGATAAGTGTAAGATAAATAGAAATAGAAAACTAATGACAAGCCACATATAACAATCAACACACACTCTATCGATAAATGTCATATCTTTTATAAAGTATTCTCATATAGAAAATTATTTACCATTACACGTCATAATAATTGACTATTTTCTTGTTCTAAATCAAGAAATGTTAAATGTTGTATTACTCTATAATCTATATATTGTAAAACTGAAATCTAATACTTAAAAGTAAAACAAAGTTAGTTGACTTTATACTCCACACATATTGACAAATTTATTGATCACATAATTATAGTAAATTAAGCAAAATCTGGTGGATAAAATGGCCATGAATATTGTAAAGCTTGATGTAAATCAACTTCTAATTCTTCAGCCCATTCCCAAACTAATCCTGAACTCTTTAAATATTTACGTCCAGTTAATATAATATCAGCTTCATTATTTTCTAAAATTTTATTGGCAAATTTACCTTCATTAATAGCACCAACGGTTGCAATTAATAATTTATCTTCATTTCCAGTATTGATTAAATGTTTTTTAATTGCATTGGCTAATGGAACTTGATTTCCAGGTGTGTTTGATCTTCTTGCACCATATTGATTATTACCTCCAGATGAAACATCAAGAACATCAATTGGATTTTTTTGTTTAATTAAATAATCAACTAACTTTATAGAATCTTCAATCTTCCAAGATTTGAAATTTTTCTCTAATTCAACCTCTTCAGTAACATTTTCAGAACCAGAAATTCTTAAAAATAATGGTTTATTAATTTCAATTGATCTGATTGAATCAATAATATCTAATAAAATTTTAATTCTACCTTCAAAATTATTACCATAGATATCAGTTCTAAAATTTGAACTTGGACTTAAAAATGAACTTATTAAATAACCATGTGCACCATGAATTTCAACAAAATCAAACCCAGAAATATTATAGGCTCTATTAGCTGCCTCTTTAAAGGCAGTAACAATTGTCTCAACATCAGTAATACTCATTTCATGAGGAATAGTATATGAAGCATCACTAAAACTAATAGCAGATGGACCCCATGTCTTATCCTTAATGGAATCTGCATCTTCAAATCCAAAATCAATTTCACCAACACCTTTTTGTAAATTATGATACATAGCAGCACCACTAGCCTTTCTACCACCATGACCCAATTGTATACCAATTTTACCTCCTTGAGAATGAACAAAATCAACAATTTCCTTTAGTTTCAAAGCTTGTTTATCATTCCATAGACCAATGTCTTCAGGTGATAATCTACCATTTGGTAATACAGCTGCTGCTTCCACAATAATAAAACCTGGACCATGTAATGCATAGGAACCATAATGAACTTCATGAAATTTAGTTGCAACTCCAGTTTCTTCACCTTGATGATTACATGAATAAGTACACATAGGGGATACACCTGTTCTATTAGTAATTTCCATATTTCTAATCTTCAATGGTTGAAATAACTTTGGTAATTCCTTGAATTTACCATTATTTTTATCAAAGTATTTAGTTCCTGGCTCTAAGGCCTTACCAACTGGATTTGTAACATTTGGAATGAAATAATCTTTAACTGCTGGAGAAGGATCTGTTCTGTATCTGTGTTCTAGTTTCTTTGACATTGCAATTGATGTGTTTGTAGCTTCCTTTATTTAAATAGTAGTAGGTTTAATTTTGGGTGGAAACTGAGGAATGTAATATTAATTAAAACAAGCCAAATTAATTAATAATCAGACTATAAACCGGAATTCCGTTGATAAGTTTTAAATCGATAAATTTAATTTCCAACACTACTACTGCTACCAATCATATCCACATGTACAGTAAAAACTAAATACTCAAAAGCATTGAGGAATTACAAACGAGGCTTCTCAATAGCAAAATAATATTAACAAATAAGTGAAACCTATAGCTTTTGCTAGAAATTAGTAAAAGTTAGTTGTAAGCACTTGTGAGTGTTTGCTCAAAGATCAGAAATCATTGTCCGGATGTTGAATTTATTGACAAGCTGGCAAACCAAATAATACCAATGTTGAGAGGTATGTAATGAACGAATAGTAATATTTACATAATCTATTCTTATTCATCTTATATAGCATACATTGCTACATACTAGAAATAATATAGAATGTCATTAGATGATTCGCCTATAGAGCTACTACCCACTGGCAATCTTCCAAGAAGCAGGTCAAGAGATCCTCAGTCAAACATAAGTATGGTAAATGCTGATCTGTTAACTAAAGAATCATTCCTTCCAACATCCAATAAAGTTAAGTCTGATCTGAATGAAAAGACATCACAACCATCACTAGCTGTTCATGATAGACCTCAATTTGCTATTTTAGTATTACTATATCTATTACAGGGTATTCCAGTTGGTCTAGCATTTGGTTCTATTCCATTCTTATTAAAATCAAAATTAACCTATACACAAGTTGCCTTTTTCACATTAGCATCTTATCCATATTCATTAAAATTACTATGGTCTCCAATCGTTGATGCCATTTATAATAAAAGATTAGGTAGAAGAAAATCATGGATTGTTCCAATTCAGCTAATTTCTGGAATAACTTTAATTTATCTAGGTTCTAATATGGAAATTTTATTATCAGAGCCATCTGAAAATTTAAGTAAAATCACTTTAACATTTTTCTTGTTGGTGTTTTTATGCTCAACTCAAGATATTGCTGTTGATGGTTGGGCTCTGACAATACTAAGTAAGGAATCGTTAAGCTATGCATCTACTGCTCAAACAATTGGGTTAAATACAGGGTTCTTCTTATCATTCACAGTATTTTTAGCATTTAATTCTGTTGAATTTTCAAACAAATACTTTAGAACAGTACCACAAGATTATGGGCTGATATCTATTGATCAATATCTAAAGTTGTGGGGGTTTATATATATAATAGTCACTATTTTCCTATTTTTATTTGTTAATGAAGATCCGTTACATAATACTAAATCTGAAATTACATCATTTGAAAATTCATCAAGTCAATCAACTTTGAAATCTCTAAAAGGTGTCTATTATTCAATGTTCCAAGTCTTGAAATTATCAAATATTCAACAGTTTATTATCATTCATCTAATTTCAAAGATTGGCTTTCAAGTAAACGAGTCTGCTACAAATTTAAAACTATTGGAAAAAGGTTTCAAAAAAGAAGATTTAGCCATTACTGTTTTAATTGACTTCCCATTTGAGATTATATTTGGATACTACGTAGCTAAGTGGTCCACTGGTAAGGGTTCATTAAATCCTTGGCTGATAGCATATCTAGGAAGATTGTTTGCTGCTTTACTAGCAACCATTGTCATCTATACATTTCCAGAACCTGAATTAGTTAATGGACAAGTTGAAATTTCAAAGCTTTATTTTCTATTCGTTATTGTACAGCACTTATTTGGTTCATTTATGTCAACTATACAATTTGTTTCAATTAATTCATTTCATACACAAATTGCTGATCCATTAATTGGAGGTACTTATATGACTACTTTAAATACATTATCAAATCTAGGTGGTCAATGGCCAAAGTTCATAGTTCTATCAGCTATAGATTATTTAACAGATGCTAACTGTATCATTAGAGATCCAACTGGTAAGATTATTGAAAAGTTTGCTTCAAATTCAGAGGTTTTAAAAGAACAATGTATTAAAAAAGAGGGTGTTTTAGATATTATCACTGATGGTTATTATATGACAAATTTCATATGTATTGGTCTTGCATTAGTTCTATATTTTGGGTACATTAAAAGAAAGGTGCAATATTTACAGAGATTGTCAACTTCACAATGGAGAGTTAAAGAAGCATAAGTTTACCAAATGTCATATCGGTTGGTGCTATGCTTTTTATATTTTTTTTTTAGATCACATCACGATAAATGACCATTCGTCACTTCAATAATTGTATAGACTTCATATCTCATGATTCACGTTTTGTTAACTCTAGCTATTTTTTGGAAATATAATCTTGGTAAGATGATGTAAATGAATATACCAATATAACCGGCAAGTAAACCAGTAAGTTTCTCAATAAAGGAATGAAAATGGACACTGGTAACTAGTAACATCCACCACCACAAAAATAATAGACAAATCAATAGAAAGGTTGAATTTTTCACTAGTAGTACTATAATCTTGTTTAGTTTATTCAAAGTGGCTAGATTTGAAATATTTAAGATAACTAAAAGATTTGACTTTAGAGCAGAAAGTTCATTAACAAATTTAGTTTGAACTAATTCTAACCATAACAATACTGAGCTATGAACCAGTAAAAATACATGTCCACTTGGATCATGGCCACCTTTCCAAAGACCTTTAGCCTTCCTACAATTACTACTGCTTCCATCTAATATTTGAGCAAGATCTGTAGAACCTTGACTTATTGGCTTCAAGCTACACGAACCACCTGTCCAAATAAATATTCTATCCATTATTGGAAAACCAAAGCACCACTGAGTGAAGAAAATCCACCAGATGGTTGAAATAACTAACCTTGTTATTGATTTCTTTGTGTGCGTCAATTTTGGCTTTGATTGATTTGTTTGGTTATTTACTTGTTCTTTAGTGTTAGATTTCTCACGAAGGTGTGTTTGCATTGTGAAATATGCAAATATTAGCACTGTCCAGAACCAGCCTCTCTTAACAAAAATAAGATTCACAAGGTTTTTCTTATTATTGTAATAATTTACCTCATTAACAGAGGATAGTGTGTTAATAAGTTGCCCCAATGCTATTGTTATGGGATAAATCAGCACTATAAAAATTTCATTAATTTTTAGCGTTGTTAGTTTAGAAATGTGTAACAGCTGAGATCTCACTTTGTTAATATGCCTTGTATATATCTTATCTCTCTCCATTGTTACAGCCTATAGTACTATTAAAGTTTCTGAATCTAATAGCAGTAGAAGTACTAGTTAGTTAGCTGAGATTTATGTATGTGGCAAAAGTTGGATCCAAAAAAAAAAAAAAAAAAACAGAAACATTTGTTCTCAGAATCTATACAAACTACTAGTATTACCAGAATAATTAGTGTTAGTAATATCATCGTCAAAAAGTCAATATCAGAAAATAATGGAGCAACAGCAGCTACCGACACGGTGGGAAGTAGAGTTAGAATTTGTTCAATCACTGGCTAATCTTCAATATCTCAATTATCTGGCCCAGAATAAATATCTAGAGGATGAGAGATTCTTGAACTATCTGAAATATTTATACAATTATTGGAGCAAACCAGAGTATTCTAAATATTTGGTGTATCCAAACTGCTTGCATGTTTTAAAACTGTTACAAACAGAGTCATTCAGGCTTCAGATCATGAGACAAGACGTTGCTGGCCAATTAATGAATGATATGGTCAAGAGATGGAGAGATCCTCAAGTGACTTTTGCTGCTAGTCCTTTGGAGAATCAACACAATGGTACAGCTGCCATTAAGGAAGATAAAGGAGAAATCAAGGCAGAGGAAGGTGATCAAACTGTTAAATTGGAATCTGTTGCAGAAAAGTAGATTTATTGTTTAACATATTAATAAAATGTACTATAACTAATTTATAAAAAATTGTATATGTACTGGCATAAGGTAACGTTTTTGGATCATAATCGTATGAGAAATGGAAGAGATAATAATAGAATAGAAATACAATATTTTGATAATGTAATAATACAACATTTATTTTATACTTACTGACATAAAATAATAAAGGATAATAAACAATCATAATTGAAAAAAAAAAAAAAGAATAACAGAATTAAAAATCATTAACAAAATTCAGTAAATAAATATTACCATTATAATACAAAAACATTATATACCCAATGCTTTCTCTATATCCGTTTGTTCATTCGAACTTTCACCACCAGTTTGATCATTTTCTTGATAATTTACCTTCACAGAACTATCAATCTTATCTATTGTTTCCATTATTTTATCGGTTTCACCATTATCGATATTTGAATTAGCTTCATTTAAAACACCCATGCCTTTCAATACTTTTATACTTTCGAAGTTTAAGTATCGCTCTCTATCATTATTATAACTAAAAGCTGATTCTTTATTATTGCTGGAGTTATTGTCATTCGTATTAATATGCATTGTTGTTATTAGTTCATCAACTTGTTGAAATAATTCATTTGTTTGATTTATCAGATAATATAAAGTTTCATCTAACGGGCTCAATTGTTTCAAAATGTGTAATGATTCCTTTGATAATTGAGATTGAGGTGATGTGGTGGCATCATTGTGCGTCGTTATATTACCATTTGATTGTAAGGTTGATGCACTATCGATGGATGATGATATTGAGACTGAGTCAAAGTCAGCCAGGAATTGTAAAGTATCTCTATAAAGGTACAACAACTTCCTTATTCTTTCCGATTTCTTTAATTGTATAATTAATTGCCTTTTTATATATAGTTGATATGTGATTTGTGTAATTGTTGTTTTTATCTCAGAATCTAGGTCTTGTGATCTTTTCTCAATATTTGAATCCAATATCACATCATTGTAATGTAATAGTTTTATGTAACCCTCACTTGATAGATCACTTGGGATGTTCAAGATGTTTCTTAGACAGTAAAGCTCAAATTTGTCAAAATTGCTATCCACAGAACTCTCCAGTAGTGTCTCTAGTTTAGCAGTACCCAGATCGATCTCTTCCTTTGATATTATTTCTGGTGATGATGATGTCAAATAGTCCTCCACACTCTTTGTGCAATTGTACATGATTGAATTGACAGCATTAATCACATCGTCTATGAAGGTTATGGGTGTATATCCAAGATGCTCAGTGAGCAGCTCCATAGATCTGTTGTCAGGAGCAGACATGGTATGTGGTGGAGTTGGTCTCAAGAAATCTGGAGAATTGATGAAGAAGTTAAATCAGGGTATTAAAACTTGCAGCTCTCTTAATCTACTACCGTTGTTTGTTTTGATTTTTTGATTGTTTTTGATTTTTTTTTGTTGTCAGAAAATTTATTATGGAGATGTCAGGGTGTTTGAAAATGTTGCCATGGAAACACAAACGATATTTAGCCATTTCCGAGGGTGAATGATTTGTATTCCGTATTTCATTAATATGTTCAAGAAAATCCATGATTGATTGATGGGCTATAGAACAAGTTTACTTATCTAAAGTATTCTTTACCATTCATATACTATTGGTATGTTAAGAAGATATATCACTACTTCACCAGCTAAAGTCAAGGCTAAGGTACCCAGAACTCCTCCAGACACACATTTACATAGTACAAAGAAGAACAAGAAGCCAAAATTTACAATAGATCCAAAGTTTAAACTAAAATGTGGTTTAGAAATTCATTCTCAATTAAATACATCTCATAAATTATTTTCACTGTCAAATACATCTGTATATGCTGATCCAAATACTAGAGTAAGTTATTTTGATATAGGTCTTCCAGGAACACAACCAAAATTAAATCATGAAGCTTTATTACATGCATTGAAATTAGCAAAAGCATTGAATTGTAATATTAATTTGAATTCAACATTTGATAGAAAGCATTATTTCTATCCTGATCAACCTTTAGGATATCAGATAACACAACATTATAATCCATATGCTAAGGACGGTGAAATAATACTGAATAAGTTTGATGGTTTAACATTGTCAAGTACAGACAATAACGAAAATGAGCTTGTAAAGACAATTAGAATTGAGCAATTACAATTAGAACAAGATACAGGTAAATCAGTATACATGACTGAATCAAATGATGTTTCATACTCAAAGATTGATTTAAATAGAGCAAATACTCCCTTAATTGAATTGGTTACAAAGCCTGATTTCGATACCTTAGATGAAGTCAAGGCATTTGTTAAAAAATTTCAAATTCTGTTAAGGCATTTAAATATTTGTACAGGTGAATTTGAGAATGGTGCTATCAGAGTTGACGTTAATATCAGTGTTAGTGGTAATAATAGAATTGAAATTAAGAATATGAATACTCCTACAAGCATTATAAATGCTATCAAATATGAATATACTAGACAAAAGGACTTGATAGAGAAAGGTAAGTCCAACGAAATCATTCAGGAGACTAGAAATTGGGATGGGAAAAAGACTGTTAGACTTAGGGTCAAAGAGCTTGCTATGGAATACAGATACATTCCAGATCCTGAATTGCCAAACGTTTTATTGGATACATCATTGATTGAAAGTATCAAATTACCTGAATTACCCCAAGAAATTTATGAGAAATTATCGAAGCAGCCATATAATTTGAACATAAAAGATTCAACTACATTAGTAACAAATATTGAACTTCTTAATTATTATTACAAATTGTTCAATGCCTCTGTTTTGGAGCATGAAATTGATAGTAAATTACCAGGTAATTGGTTGATTCATGAGTTATTAGGTACATTTACAAAATCTGAAAAGAAATTTAATGCTGATATAATAACATTTCAAAAATTAACTGAATTGTTAGTTTTGATCAAAGATAATAAAATTACAGCTTCAAGTGCTAAATTATTACTACAGCATTTAGTAAATAATCCACAAGATCTAGAAACTCCATTAGAAAACTTAATTGAAGAATATGAATTAGGTAAGGTAAATTCAGGCAGTGGATCTAATTCATCTGTAAATAGTGAAGATTTTAACCGTGAAGTTCTTGAAATTTGTCAAGAAATTATTGAATCTGATCCAACTGCTATTAAAAAAATACAAAATGGTAATTTAAATCCATTAAAAGCATTGATTGGTGGATGTATGAGACAATGTCAAGGTAGAATCACACCACAAGTCTTTGAAACAAAATTAAAAGAGTTGTTAAAAATATAACACCAAATCAAAATTATATAGTATTATATAATTGATAACATTATGTACATAATATTCATATTTAAGGATTTCGCGAAATATTGAATTCTTATCTAGTTTGAACAGAACGACGAAATTCATAACTACCAAAGCTTAACCTGGAAATGAAATTCAATTAACAAAAAACAAATAAAATGCACTTTTCTATACAAAATAATTATGCTGACACTAGCTTTTCCTTCATCTATGGAACATTCTATAAGAACTATTTCTTTTCCAATTTGCTAGTTTAACAAAGAAAAACACTTAGTCGGAGTCAGAATCATCATCACTACTCACTGAGCTATCATGAGCAATAACTTCATTATCTTCATCGTCACTTCTCTTATTATCATAAGTTGGTAATACATCATCAGCTACCTCGGCAATTGAAGTATTAGCAAGTGGTGTATCATCGAATATAATCTTTTTATTTGGTACTACTGGTTTTGAGCTTGATTCCATGCCAGGTTTTACCAAAGAACCGTCAATTGAAATAATTCTACTACCACTGTGAATATTCTTAATGGTGAATTGTAACTTACCTTCAATTTTGGAGCCTGCTTCATCAACCCAATATCCTAATGATTTTGAAGTTGAGTCATCAATTTCATTTGATATAAAACTCCAATTCTCTGGAATATTGAACTTTTTGATACTGGCATTGAATGTATCATTGATTAATAAACCAATATGACTTGGTGATTGCATATATATATGACCTTCAATGAGATCTCCTACTATTGGACTCCATATTAAGAATTCAACATTCACCCAAAGGAATGTAAATGGACTATGAGGATTTAATTTGGCAATGGTTAATTCATCATCACCATCAGCTAAATAATTTTGGTTTTCAATTTTAATATTATCATATGCAATTATAACTCCCTTTAATGGTTGATAAAATGTCATCAGTAGTGAATCTAGATGCTGTGTCTTGAGACCTTCTAGAGGGCATGCTAAATATAATGGAGCTAACGATAGATATAATGAGGCCTTGACCTTCTTGAAGCATTCAGATGTACCATCTTCACCCTTTGGGTTCAAGGATCTTGCATTTGGAGAGATCTTTTGTCTTCTTTTATTTGAAGTTTGAGTGTCATTAGCACTTCTTTTTCTTGATACTTCAGTGCTCATCCTCTCCTAATAGTTGTAATCTAACTATAATAGATCTACCAAATTCATTTAGAGAAGCATCATCTACAAAATTTAATATAAAAATTTTGAAAAAAAAAAAAAAAAATACTGATATGAATTTCCTAAAGCTGGTATTGCCTTTTTGGGACTGAAAACAGGTTCTCCAGACAATGATGATTATTTAGTAGCTGCCAAAGAATAAGCAATAAAAATTCATGAATCGATGAGAGTATGATAAGTATTAATATATTATTTATTTTTGGAAGATATTATTAGAATTGCATAACTTATTTTCTAAAAGATTGTAATATATAGACTAAAGACGCCTCAACTTGTATATTTTGGCTTATTTTGGTTGAAGGGATAGGTGAAAGAAGATTCAATTTTTATTTACTAACTTTGGCACTTACTATTTTATTATCTTTAACTAAAAAAGCGCATTGTACTAGAAATGTCACTAGTACGATATGGTGATAATCTTGAGATGATTCTCAATGATCCTGATATTCAAGAGGCTTCAACAGAACTTTCAGTGGTGTTGTCTTCCAATGAGCTTGATAACGCAAACATAAATAATAATCACATAAGATCTAATTCAACTACTTTGGAGAGGCAGAGGAAGATTAACCCTATTCAATATTATAGGTATTTTGCGTTGTTGAACGATAAATACAAATTTCCTGATTCAGTATTCACAAACGGCTATTTCAATCAGTTCTTTCAAACCTTGGATATATTGGGAAGGGGTGCCAATGGAACAATCTATAAAGTTGAACATAAACTAAATAATATAAGTTTAGGTATATTTGCATTGAAAAAGATTGCAGTAGGTCAAGATTTGATAAAATTCAATGATGTGCTTAATGAAGTTGCCATCATATGTAAAATCAGTTTCAAAAATAAGAATATCATAAACTATAATCATATCTGGTTCGAGATTGATTCAATTAATGAATTTGGTCCAAAGGTTCCATGTGCATTCATCTTACAGCAATATTGCTCTGGTGGTAATTTAGAAACATATGTCATGAGTCTCATGCATCCAAAGTATACAAAGCTAGAATTGAAAAAGAGGATTCATAAGGTTTCAAGATGTTTAACTAATACTGAGATATTATTGATCTTTAAGGATATCGTCAATGGTGTTTCAGAATTGCATAAAAATCACATCATACATCGTGATCTAAAACCTTCTAATTGTTTCCTATCAAGTTCTACTGATGATAACTATACCAATGATGACCATGACGGTAATAATAACTTTCCCAATTACAAATTCCCAACTGTATTGGTAGGTGACTTTGGTGAATCACAAATGGAAGGCTCAATTAGGAAAGGCATGGGATATACAGGTACAATTGAATATTTGGCTCCAGAATTGTTGGACCATAATGTTCAATTTAATAAAAGGACTGATATATATAGTTTAGGTATGATTCTATATTTCATCTCCTTTGGTGGTAATTTACCATTTCATAGTCAAGATTTAAATCTGCAGGAAATTAGAACAGAGATATTGATCAATGGACCTGATTTATCTATGAACATTGGATTGCGATCATTTGATGACGAATTAAACCCTGGATTCATTGAATTAATTGAAAATTTGCTTCAAAGAGAACCATCTGAAAGATTCAATGTTGATCAAATTTTAAACATATTAGACTTGATTGAACAAGAATTGAATGTCAGAAGAAATAGTACTGAATCTATTGTCTTCTATGATAATAGTGATGCTGAAAATGATTCATATCTCAAATCAGATTTGAATGATGATACTGGTGAGGAAAAATATTTGGCTATTAATGATATAAATGATGAAATTAAATTCAAAGGTTTCTACGAGAACAATCAAAAGAAGAAAAATAATAACGATAACGATAATACTAATGATAAAAATGACCTTCCAAATAGCGATAATACCAGCAACACACAATTACAACAGAAATTTGAAGGTAAGTATGCTTTGAAAATTAATATTAATGATGATAAACAATCGAAATTACATAGATTTATAAATATTTATCACAATTGGAAGTATCATTGGATTTCACAAATTATTATTACAATCTCTATATTAAGGTATAACTATTTCAAGGGAATCAGATATGAAGAAAATAATACAATGTTGATAATGATAATCAACTACTTGATACTATTTCTAAATGGGTATTATTTTAATAGTGGTTTTTTGGTGATATTCCTATTAGTAGTGATGATGGCTTTACAATTCGTAATATAATTTCCCATGACCAAGACATGGGCTTGGAAGATAGTTTTATCAACGATAATTTCAAACCTAACAACATGATGAGCTTTTAGTTGCTGATTTTTTCAGATCTACACCATTTCCATTGCTTCTTTGACTATTGTCAGTATATGTGTTAAATCTATTCAAAGGTAAATCTTCTGCGATTAGTTTAAAGATTTGATCAATATTTTCACCAGTTTTAGCAGAGCACTTTATGAATTCTAGAGTTGTGTTTGGTATATCACTATTATTAGTCATAATGACTTGTGACCCATTGATATTAGTGGTATTATTGTTTATTGTATTGCTAGTGTTATTGTTCATTGCTATATTACTTTGAATATAGGATGTATTGTTTTCATTATTCATATCATCAATAAATTGTAGAATTATATCATCGTCAATAGTGTTCGTATTTGGACTATTTATCAAATCAGATTTATTACCAATGATTTTAATGATCATATTTTCAAAATTTGAAGTATTTAACTTTAACTCATTATACCATACTTTAACTTTTTCAAAAGATTGTAAATCAGTCATATCAAATACTATCAGACAACATTGAGCATTTCTATAATACATTGGTGCTAGTGATTTATATCTTTCCTGACCAGCAGTATCCCAAATTTCAAATTTGATAATTGTATTTTCATCAAGATGAATTGTCTTTGTTATAAATGCAGCACCAATTGTTGATTCTCTATATTCATCAAAAGTATTCTTGACAAATCTTTGAACAATTGAACTTTTACCCACATTGGAATCACCCAGAAGGACTAGCTTTAGATGTGCGTATTTCTTGTTTATTGAATTTGAAGGATCCGATACCATAGTTGTTAATTTAATAATGTGGAAACAATTAAAAAGAATATTAGTTGTCTTTATATCAACTAGGGTTTAAGAATATTTTTTATAATTAAAACCTCAATGTTATTGATTCGTATATGAGAAAAGATATATATAGAGAGATGAATCTATGCTGCCAATATATAATTATCACTGTATAGTATATGATTAATATGAAATGTGATCGTTTAAGTTGAGTTAAATTACAAAGAGTTGAAGAGGAGTATTACTTTAGTTTATAACTTATCTGTGGAATCCTTTAAATTTTGAATATGCGCGTGAGACTCAACTGAACCGGGTAACAGGAAGAGAGGTGACTACTGAATTTCTACTAAAGGATTACCCGGGTTCAGATCTTGTCAATAGATAGTGAACACAGCTTTTGCTAAAGTTAACAGTTTACTATTTAACATTTATGAAGAATATCTAGTTTAGTCTTCTCAAGTAGTTACTCATTGGTTTACTACCATAATTCTGTTCATTTGAATTGATTTTCCTATTTGTGGATTTTCACGTAGTTTTATATATTATGCAGAGATATGAACGATAAAACTCTTTATTAACTTACTATAACCTCCTTACCATTTATTAAAAAGGAGAATAACATTCATTTATTGACTGTATAAGCTAAAAGTTAAGTAGGAGTTGACTTTTTATATGATTTTTATTGGTGCAAATTGGTACAAATTAATATATATAGTTACTATTAATAGTTATAATGATTTTTATCCCAAGTTTCATCTTGAATAAATGAAACTAAAACCTTTGAACCGGTTTGTAATAATGGATGACCAGCAACAGTTTTTAAGAATTTTTCCAATTTAGCTCTTCTATTTTCAATGACTTCATCACTGAATCTACCAGAAAAGACTTTACCTGGTAATGAGGGTATTAATACTCTTGAACTTTCAATTTCTAACAAATGTTTAAAAGTTTCAAATTCACTATATCTTCTACGAACTGATGATTTCTGTTTTCTGAAACTTGGTAAATTTGTTCGACAAATGATTTCATAATCTGTATACATCTTTCTTCCATATTCATGAGTTCTTGGATTAACAACTTCAATTTCCAAGAAGTTTTCTGGTTCTCCATATAATTCATCAAAAGATTGTTTCTTAATCTTAGCCTTTTGAGCATTGGTCTTTGAAATTGGAGCTGGGATAGCACTAGAATCTGTTGTTGAAATTGTTGGTTTGGATACTGGCTCATATGTCTCTGATGATGGGGTAATATCTTTACTTTCATTTGTTGTTGTTGTTGATGTCGTCTTTTGAGGTGTGTCAGATTTATCTTTCTTATTACTCGAATTATTTGTATTACGTTTTGCTTGAGAATCAGTGGGAGTCAATGATTCTGCTATTTCAGTACCGAATGATTTAAACACCCTATTACTCATTGTGATACTAATTTCTTTGATTGGGTTTTAACTTAATTGGTATCGCAATTTAACAGTTAAAAGGAGTTTATACTGAACACTTTAATTTTGGATAATATTTAATTTTGAGCTTTTCCCACTTTTTAGAAATTTTAAATTGTGAAACTTTTCAAGAACAAATGTAAAGTTAGTAACATAATTTATATGAATAATCTCTATAACAGCGAGGTATTGAGAAAACATTAATCATAATCAATATACCACTAATAACTCAACCATCAACGTTACTTACAAAGCAATAATTACTACTAATAATAAGTACTTAAAGTACGTACTTGACAATATAGTGAATGTCCGGATGTTTTCCTAAAGAACTTGGTCAAAATTTCCATCGACAAAAAACCTTTAATTAGTCAAGTGTTGTAAACAGTTAAATTGAAAGTAAACAAAATCATTCATATCATTCATATCATTCAGATCAATTAAAGGTCTATAATAATAGCCTTTTCATAATGAACGATTCATATACAAGATATGATTCCTATTTAGAGCAGGAATCAACTATACTGCACGGTGATAGCCAACAGCAGCAGCATCAACAGCAGTATCATCAAAGTCAATCTCTGCAGCATCAACAACAGCATCAACAACAGCATCAACAACAGTATCAACAGCAACAACCCCATCAGCAACAGCAAAATCATCAACAACAACAACAACAACAGCAACAACAACAACAGCTTCAACAGCAGCTACAACAGCAATTCGCACAAGAAGATGTAGATGAGGATGAGCTTGGGGATGGTGAAGAAGAGGATGATGATGATCAACTACAACGAACCCATCAGCAACAGTCCCAACAACAGCAGCAGCAGCAGCAGCAGCAAGTAGAAGAAGAAATTGAAGACGAAGAAGATATGGATTATAATGTATTTCAAAATGTTGGCCAAGGACTTTCTGGTGAATATAAGAATATGATGATGGCTTATTGGCAAAATCTAATTAATTCTATTGAACATGATACGCATGATTTTAAGAATCATCAATTACCATTAGCTAGAATTAAAAAGGTAATGAAAACAGATGAAGAAGTTAAAATGATCAGTGCTGAAGCACCAATATTATTTGCTAAAGGTTGTGATATATTTATTACAGAATTAACAATGAGAGCTTGGATTATTGCTGAAGAGAATAAGAGAAGAACTTTACAAAAATCTGATATTGCACAAGCATTACAAAAATCTGATATGTTTGACTTTTTGATTGATATTGTTCCAAGAGATGAAGATTTAAAGAATAAAAAGAGAAATAATACAACTAATGGATCTTCCTCAAATACTTCAACTAGTAATAACTATCAACAGAGTAGTCCTTATCAACATCAATATCATCAACCTCAACAACAATTACAACAACAATCTCAACAACAACAAATGAATAATAATGAAAATGAAGCTCAGACTCCAAATTCTTCTGAATTTCAAAATAATTCAAATAATGGAAATAATGCAATTGATGGAACATCATATCGATATAATGAATTATATTAAATCAAATATTCAAATAAGGTGTCATATTTGTGTTTTTTGTTTGAGTTTATGTTCATTTTTATGATTTTGATTATGATTATGATTATGTTTTTTATGTTTACTTTTATGAGATTATGTGTTATGTGTTAACTTTCAAAAGATTTTGTTTTTTTATTCTATTATATTTATGAAATTTATGATTACGATTATGATTATGTATTATTATTAGGTTTTGTTAGCTAAACATTTTTATGTGTGTTTTTAGCTTTTTGATTTTTGTGTGTGTTTTTTTTTTGTTTATTTGGTTATTTTAACTTTGAGATTTGTTATATAATGATGGTATAATATGTTGTATAATATGATTTTTTCTACCTTTAATATTTTTAATTCGAATAATATATATATGTATATATATTAATAATTATATTCAAAAAAAATTAAGCATAAATAGTTAATGATTCAACATAATCATTAATAACTTCAAATATAAATTTTTCATGACCAAATAATGTAACATCCTTATCATAGATTATATCTTTATTTAAATTTTTCCTATCAAGTAGATCATCAACATAATTATCATTAGTAAAAATTTCATCATTAATACTATCTAAATCAATATCAATATCATTAAAAGTTCCTAAATCTTCAAATTCATAATCTTTTGAAAATTTATTTAATTTTACATTATTAATTTCATTGATTTTAAGATTTGGCATTATTTTTGATTCAAATTTATTAATTGAATTAATTTCAATTTGTTCTGGAAGATTATAATTAGAATATAAATAATTTTTATTAATTAAGTTTAATCTCCAATATAATTTATGATAAATATTAAAACTCTTTGAAATATTATTACTATGAATAATTAATTTAACTAATTTTAAATTATCATAGATTAAATCAAACCCATATCTAAAATAATTATGAATTAATAATTGACTAGAATTTGAAGAAGAATAATGACTATTACTATTATCATTACTAGTAGAAGTAGTAGTGGTATTATATTTGGAATTCAATATATTTGATTGTAGAGTATGAATTGATAATCTATTATCATCTTTAAAGAAATAATCATCAGGAGGACCAAATATTGATAATAAATCAAATTGATTTAAATTATCAAGATTTAATGATAGTTTAATTGATTTAATCTGTAATGGATGAGAATAAAATTTAAAATTGATCTCTTTATCTATATTATCAATAAATATTTCATCAATTAATAGTTTATTATTATTACTATTACTATTATTATAATTATTTAAATAATTTAATGGTAATTTTTCAATAAATATTGATGATTTTGAAGGATTTAAATTTTGAGTAGATGATAATGGAATTGGAATTGATGAATCAAGATTTTCAATTGAATGAATTAATATTGAAATAACAGGTAATTCAAGATTATAATCAATACTCTTGATATTATTAGGACTATTAAATTTAAATCTAATACCAGGATAATTTAATAATATACTACTATTACTATTACTATTAGAAGTAGAAGTAGAAGTAGAAGTGGAAGGAGTATTATTATTGGTTAATAATTTAGCAGGATAAGTTGGACCAAATATATTATTATAAATATTTGAAAGATTTAAAGATTTTGTTGAATCAAGTTCAATATTATTAAAATAATAATTAATTGTATTAAATTTTAAATTTGGGAAAATTTCAATAAACATTAATAATTGATTTCTTGAATTAAATACTAATCTAATTGATAAATTTATAATGATTAAAAATATTGGTTGATCAAATAAATCATTATTATTTGAATTTGAATATAATAATTTTAATTTAAAATTTTTAATTGATCTATATTTATTAATAATTTCATATAATGATTGACCAATTTCAATATCATTTACACCAATTAATGGTTTTAAAACAATTGATGGATTTAATGATTTAACATTATATCTTTTATTAACTGCAGTCATAATTGATTTTGATTTGATTTATTTATGATTTATTTGAAATGATTTGATTCAATTTGATTTGATTTGATTTGATTTAAAATGATTATAACTATTATAGATAATAATAGTATACGTATAGTATCTTATCTATAATTAATAGTCAATATTATAATATAATAGCAAGATAATTTATAGAATTGTTATGTGTAGACTGAATTGTGAATTGTGAATTGTGAATTGTGAATTGAACTGTTGATTATCAGTATGAATTGATTTATGAATTATGAAGTATATTAAGAAGTATATTAAGATTATCTATAATAAATAAAACTACTTATTGTTGTTATCAGTTTGACACTTTAAAAAAAAAAAAGAATAATAAAAGGGAGATGACAGAATTACCAATAAGGCAATTGTATTCCCGTGTCATTACTCGATCACGTGACTAGATTTTTAATTTTTTTTTTTTTTTTTTTTTTTAATTTTTCTTTTTTCAATTTTTATTTAAATAATTTTATTTTCCGGAATCCAGATTAACCGAGTTAAAATTTTAATTACAATATTAGTATCAATATTAGTATTAATAACAATTAGATCAATAGTAAACATATATAAACAAGTATATTCTATTTAATATGATCAATATGTATGTGTATTGAATATAAATATAAGATATATAATAAATAATAAATAATATAGGAATAAATAATAAATAAATTCAATTGAGCTATAAATCCCGAGTATAATATCAAAATGTGAGTATTAATGTCTGGATATCAGAATTCCATTATATTGTAACATATATATATAATACTATTGGAATAATCAATTCATACTCCGATTCTTTACTAGATTACTACTTATATTCTTTATTATATATTATAATTACTACTCAACATCTTCTATTTAATATCATAAATGAGTGATAATTATATTAGATTAAACTGTATAGATTAATAAATTCAAACAAAAAGGTATCGGACACCTTATAAATGATTTGATAAATGATAGGGTTAAAATTTTTTGACTATTAAAATTATGATATAGTATTAGTATAGCTAATAATAATAGTAACTAATAGAAGAAGAAGAATAATGATAATAATAATAGTAATATTGATCTAAAAGAATAATATTTAAAGTCGAGAAACGGAGTTTATAAACATAATTAAATCTTTTCACTTTATGATTATGTATCATACAATGTTATACCAAGTTATATCTATACAAAGATTACTGATACAATTGAGTATACAATTTTAATACAATTGTATATTAGTAGCATGTTACAATTGTATATGTACATATATATGAAGATTACTAATAGTTAAATTCAAAATAGAGTAAACGATAAAATACTCAAAATGGTAGAAAATATTTAGAATGTTTTTACCCCCATAAAATATGCCCCTCTCTTTTCTTAGACTAATATTAAGACTAATGAATTAAAACTAATGAATAAATAACTAATAAGTACTCCAGGAAAACCAAAATTATCACTTGATCTTTCAAGATTGTAGATATAAATAATAACTCATTATATACTATCTAATATTATACTATAATGATCAATTGTAGTATTCAATTGGTAGTGTGCAATTGGTATCAATATTAATAAGACTATCAATCAGCCAATCTCTAAATTTTTCCCCTATCAAAATTTCAGCCAATAAAATCAAAAAAGAAAAAAAAAAACAATCAACTCGAAAATGAAAATAAAAATAAAAATTAAAATTAAAAAAAAAAAAAAAAAAAAAAAAAAAAAAAAAAAAAAAAAAAAAAAAAAAAAAAAAAAAAAAAAAAAAAAAAAAAAAAAAAAAAAAAAAAAAAAAAAAAAAAAAAAAAAAAAAAAA